>NW_025571359.1:0-46752 GCF_020424385.1 Procambarus clarkii | reverse complement strand
TTGTGGAATAAATTGAAATTGGTATAAGGAATTTTAGCTCGGAAAATTTCTAAGAACTTTCTTTATTCTTTAACCTTTATTCCTGTCGTGATATTCAACTAGGTCGCCTGAGGAAGGACTTGCTTAGCTAACACACCAGTGTAGTAACCAGCTCATTCCTCACTTTGGGACCCTGTATGAACAATTGACTAGGCGCGAGCAAACGCCGAGACCCCAATGAAAATTGAAATCCCCCCCACTTAGGCCGCCGACCTTCGCCAATCGCCGAAGCGAATCTAACGAGTAGGTCACGGGCTCTCACAACAATAATTTATTGTTGTGTGGTGCCGTATATTTGATCCAAAGCTCAGAAAATTAGTCTCAATTTTAGTCGAGTGTGAAGAACATTTGCATAACAATAATAATGTGTGGGGGTGTAACGAAAAGACAGTGTTAACCATAACAACTTAGTTTATTCAATAAAGTACTAACTACTACAACAAAACAAAAGAAATGTCAATGACGTTACTCGAAATCCTTCCTGTGACACTATCAATGACAGCTAGACACCAGCCCCTCGGACTGCATAATGAACTAACTCGAACATAAGCGTGACCACAGAGGAATCAACAAGCAAGCAAGAACTAACAGATCTATAATCACAATTACAACAAATGACACAGTAGGTTCTGAAATACGTCTCCAGTACCCTCCTAACTGTTCTACGCCTCAGTGCAGTCTACACCTGCAACAGCGGTTGCAATGCAATCAAATCAGTAGTCTTTCAATGACAACACTAACTAATGGGTTCACTGGCAACTCCAGCACCCTTCCTCAAATTAATCCTTACGTTAACACTCCGTCCCACGGACGATCAACAATCAATAACAATTGATTTACGTTAATAACACAATAACATTTACGTTAATAACAAGGTAACATTTACGTTAAATTAACAACTCTTACAACTGTCACTAGTAACGCGGAAATCAAACAACACTCTACCCGTCGAGCATTCAGTGAGAAAATCCCATTAATCCCTGTACTTCCAGACAGCTGATTAATCTCTTTACTAGTTACGTTAATTTACGTTACTCGGTTACTAATCACTCAGCGATGGTAAACTCTGATTTGCAATGTCCAAAGTGCTAAGAGAACGGTAATCACTCGTGATTACCTTTAGAGTAATTAATTACTATCCTCAAGATCAATAATTAAACAATTAAAATACGCAACCTTTCACACTGGCTCAGCAATTTACATTAAGGTACGAATTCCGTCTGAGCCTTCCATACTCAGACCAATTCAGGCGACTAATAACAGTAATTAGCCCCACGTTTACGTTATTCTAAATGACGTTACTCCTCTCACGAGTCAATCAAGTGCCGGTACTTCCGGGCAGATAACGACGTTACGTTAATGGAACAATGTAGCCTTCGTGTGAGTCGATCAAACAAGGATCGAGATTAATTACTTTGACTTCCTGAAACACGTCAATTACCCGGCCCACTGACCGTTAATTACGACAGACAATACTCTAATTCTTATCTGGCTGATTGCTAGGCTCCTCGAGACTACCGTAGCTGCTTACAGGAAAGTAAATTAACCCAAACGCATTCTACGTTACTCAAATTGTCAAAGAACAAATTCTCTTAAAGCAATGGGCGTTCCCTTGGTTACGTTATATTAATTGCCTCGCAATCACCTCACTGAATACTGGACTTCGATGTCCTACCAGATAACCAGGAGAATATATGTATATCCAAGTACTCGTCTACAGCCGAGTTCCCCCACGACAATGACAAATCACACTAACAAATCACAGTGATTTACGTTACAATCCGGTTGCTATGACAATACTGCAGAATCTAGCAAAATAACATACAGGACATGAACCCTCTAGAACACTGCCCCACAATGGTTTTACTGAACTGCAATCACATACGGTGATTGCTCAACACTAGCAACAATCACCATCAAATAACAACCCCCTTTGCAATAACACACACGGCAAGTACTCTAATTTCCAAATATTAGAATACTGCACACACTTACTTACTTACTGCTGCAAATGACCCCTAGAACATAGGTCAATATATTGCAATCACCACACAGTAAATAACACAATAACACTGGGCACCGTGACACTACGATTATATATATATATATATATTACCGCTGACACATGTAGCCTACAGCTATCAAACGTTATTGGGAACACTAAGGAGAATCTCACACTCCTTAAATCACATGGGTGAGTGATTTATCGGTCACGCATGCCGATAAACACTCGAGAGTTACGTTACTCGACAGAGCGGGGGCGGTCTCTCTAGACGGCCTCGTCACTCACCAAACCTCACCAAAATTACGTTAATTAATACTGCAACCACAATATATATATATTTATATAAATCACACTTGTCACGGCCCTGGGAACACTACAAGAAATTTAAGCCACACTGTGGCACACTCCACAATAATCATTGCCAGGAATCACTGGCGTTACACATACCTGAGCGCTCAGTGTTGGAATTCCACACCTGCAAGACCACACATGGAAATGATATCACTCCGTCCCACGGACGATCAAAAATGATTACCACAATGAAATAAAAGAATTTATTACATGGACATCCTCTCCGTCCTTGGCTAATCTATGTATATTCTGTGTTCCCGTGTGTACCCACACACACACACACACTGTACGTCTGTGTACACCAGACCTTAAGTCCCTCTGGACTGACAAGATGACAACACAGGTGATTAATCTCCTCGCCCACAATTCACTCCACCTGAACAGGTGCTGCGTGACAATGTGACGGAACACTTGACCTCGAATTCAAGCTTTAGAGACTACTAATCACCGAAATACACACATAGGTACTTACTCATTCACACTGCCGGCTTTACACACCATTCCCATACATCAGGCACCCCGCTATAGGTGGCTGGCTCGCTCCGGGTGGCGTAGGCGGCGGTAGTTCCTGACCGTAGTACAAACACGGGAAATTGCCTTAACACTGACACGAATTTCCCCGTTCCCATCGACTGCTACAGAGCACTAGCAAGTCTAATCATCACTGGTATGGGATCTACGAGTCTGTTGCTGCTCGTATGCACATTCCCCCACGATCCCAGATCACTGTACCTCTACCCCCTGCATACAATAATGTCTTAAACCCCTCCAAGCGACGACTTCGGCCGGATTCTGTGACGACCGATGTCGTAGGTGAAGCAGGAAGCATCAGCAGTTGTAGTCCAGCCACCACGACGCCCTATACATCAATTTGGCCGAATTGAGTACAGGAACGTCTTGACAAGGTGGCGGCTGAGTTCAGAATGATGCTACACAACGGCTATTCCCGCGTCCTTCTCGAAATAACCAATGAGAGGAAGGCATACAGCGGCCTACCCCTCTCATCCAATCAGCGACGGTGTAGCATAGCCCCTAGGGCAGCTCCAAGATGGCCGACCAACATGGCGGCTCAAGATGTTTACTAAGATGGCGGCTGTCTCCATGACAACCACTCAAGTGGCCAGCGAGCGTGGGGCCCCACATGTCTACCCACCCTACGCCTGCGGCCTAGGCGTTCGCGCGCAAAGTTGTCTGGCTCCATGCCATACAATGAGATGATGCTATCAGCTCTAGCACTGTCCACAGACATGCCACCCCGGCCAGGGTAACATTTATGGACTGCTGATGACTGGGGCTCTCACATGAGCCCAAACACTAGATGTTTCGGTTGCTGGTACAAAACTTAAGTCCGCCCACTTAACAAGTGCACTTAACAAGTGTACTGGCTCCCACAGGCATAAGAGCACTATTGTAAGTGAGCTGGTGAACCACCTCCTCACAAGAATAATGTGCAATAGATGGCTCTTAAAACCTGTTAATTGTTATATTATTATTACTTGACAATTGTCTGAACATTCCAATTTACTGTCCTCTTACTATAAGTGTTGTTTTAATTAGCATATAAATGATCTTCACGTAATATGGTTTATTTACCCCCATGACAATGCTTCAGTATTTGTAAAGTTATAATTCCCGGTTGTTAAGGTAATTAGAGAAATAACAAACCCTGAATATATGAACGTTAAAAGCATTTTGGTATGTGCAAAATATTCTTGTTTTGCAAGAACACTGGCTTACATCTTATGAATATCAAAACCACTTCAAATTTATTGATAGTTCTTTTTCCACTGCCAGTATTGACATGTCTATTGACTGGTCAGGTCTTGGAAGACCCTATGGTGCTGCTGCTATCCTGGGCATAACAATATGCAATGTAAAGTTGAGGTTGTCAATATTGTATCAGGGCTCACTCCTGCTATACTTGTGTCCTATAGTTATCTGGAGATGATTTCGGGGCTTATCGTCCCCACGGCCCGGCCCTCGACCAGGCCTCCTTTTTGTTACACAATCCCAAGGATGCAGCCTGTAGCAGCTGTCTATCTCTCAGGTACATATTTACTGCTAGGTGGGCAGATGCATCAGGATGAAAGAAACTCTGCCCATTTGTTTCTGCCTCCACCAAGGATCGAACCTGGAACCTCAGAACTGTGAATCCGATGTGCTGTCCACTCAGCTGGCAGAGCCCCTTTGCTCGGGGGGGGGGGGCAGTATTCAGCAGTATTTTATTACATGTGTGTGTATATGCATGTTTCCACAAGCAATATCAACTGTGCAGATGAGTATGGAAATATATGATCAGAAATATATCAATTGACTAATTTGTATCATAATGCTGAACTCATGGGGTGGTAGGTGATTTTTAACACTGATTTTACCCGCTAAGATGTATACTTAAATTTGTTTAATGAATTCATGGATGCTGAAAATTCACATAATCCTGCTATTAATGATTTATTTACTAATACTATAGCTTTATGTCATGAGATAGGAATGGAAGGTCTCATATTGATCATTTTCTTATTGATGATATAACTGGTCACACCTTTAAGTATAAGGCTGTCAGTGATGACAACCTGTCCTGGTATCATCCTGCCATGGCCACCTCCAATATATCTCACTCACAAGTTGCTGCTGCCAAAGATAACATAAACCTCCCTAGAACACACCTAAACGTAGGAAGGCCACTCTTGCTGACCTGGATAAGTTTAAATGCCTGCTTAACCAATACTCAAATCACAAGTGATGCAATTGCTTGCAATATTATCCAGTGCAATTTGCATCAGAACAATCTCAAGGACTTTTTCACATCTGTCGTTTCAGTGCTAGATAGGGCAGGGGAAGAGAGTATTTATCTTATAACCAATAAAAGAAGTAGTATGCCTGGTTGGAATAATCATGTTAGGGGAATTTCAAAATAGATCTACCTTTTGGCATAACCTACAGAAAGATGCAGGGTGCTCCAGATCTTTTGGAAAACCCTATGGAAGTTGCAGGGTGTTCCAGACCATTTGACATAACCTTTGGAAAGATGCAGGGTGCCCCAGAACTTTTGGCCTAACCCACAAAAAGATGCAGGGTACTGCAGACGTTTTAGCATGACCTACGGAAGGAGGCAGCAGGGCCCTAAACCTTTTGGCATAACCTACGGAAAGATGCAGGAGTGCCCAAGACCTTTTTGCATAACCTACGGAAAGAAGCAGAGGGAGCCCCATTCCTTTTGGCATAATTTACGGAAGGATGCAGGGGGGGGGGCCAGAGATGGTTGGTGGCCCCAGCTCAGGTGTGGCACCAGGGCTCAATATCATCAAGAAAGAGGATTAAGAAAGATAAATATAATATTGTGAGATCAAAAGTTGCCGATAATCTTTCAAGGAAAAAGTTTTATGATTTTTTGCGTGAAATTAGAAACAAAAGGTTCATGCAGAGGAGTAACAAAAGTTATAGATGATGTCTCCGGGGCCCAATAATATATGAAATGGTTTAAAAGAAAAATCTTTAACATTGTAGAACACTGCGAGGTGCAGGACAGATGAGACTGAAACTGACCTAATTACAGCTGTATGTGAAACCTGCATGGACCCTGCCCCCCCCCCTAATGTTTAACACCTGCACACAGTAACCCATGTAATGCTTGAGAAAACTTAGAAAGCTAAACAAAAGGAATGATTATATTTTACATAATTGTGATATAATACAGTAATATATTATGATATATTATTTTATTTTATTTATTACTTTTGTATACAAGGGTTCTTACATTCTTGTACAGCCAATAGCACGCATAGCGTTTTGGGTGAATGTCTGTGTCTTACAGGCTCTCTCTCCCATGGTACATCACCACCATGTGTCTTACAGGCACACTCTCCCATGGTACATCACCACTATGTGTCTTACAGGCTCTCTCTCCCATGGTACATCACCACCATGTGTCTTACAGGCACACTCTCCCATGGTACATCACCACTATGTGTCTTACAGGCTCTCTCTCCCATGGTACATCACCACCATGTGTCTTACAGGCACACTCTCCCATGGTACATCACCACTATGTGTCTTACAGGCACACTCTCCCATGGTACATCACCACCATGTGTCTTACAGGCACACTCTCCCATGGTACATCACCACCATGTGTCTTACAGGCACACTCTCCCATGGTACATCACCACCATGTGTCTTACAGGCACACTCTCCCATGGTACATCACCACCATGTGTCTTACAGGCACACTCTCCCATGGTACATCACCACTATGTGTCTTACAGGCACACTCTCCCATGGTACATCACCACCATGTGTCTTACAGGCACACTCTCCCATGGTACATCACCACCATGTGTCTTACAGGCACACTCTCCCATGGTACATCACCACCATGTGTCTTACAGGCACACTCTCCCATGGTACATCACCACCATGTGTCTTACAGGCACACTCTCCCATGATACATCACCACCATGTGTCTTACAGGCACACTCTCCCATGGTACATCACCACCATGTGTCTTACAGGCACACTCTCCCATGGTACATCACCACCATGTGTCTTACAGGCACACTCTCCCATGGTACATCACCACTATGTATCTTACAGGCACACTCTCCCATGGTACATCACCACCATGTGTCTTACAGGCACACTCTCCCATGGTACATCACCACCATGTGTCTTACAGACACACTCTCCCATGGTACATCACCACCATGTGTCTTACAGGCACACTCTCCCATGGTACATCACCACCATGTGTCTTACAGGCACACTCTCCCATGGTACACCAACACCATGTGTCTTACAGGCACACTCTCCCATGGTACATCACCACCATGTGTCTTACAGGCACACTCTCCCATGGTACATCACCACCATGTGTCTTACAGGCACACTCTCCCATGGTACATCACCACCATGTGTCTTACAGGCACACTCTCCCATGGTACATCACTACCATGTGTCTTACAGGCACACTCTCCCATGGTACATCACCACCATGTGTCTTACAGGCACACTCTCCCATGGTACATCACCACCATGTGTCTTACAGGCACACTCTCCCATGGTACATCACTACCATGTGTCTTACAGGCACACTCTCCCATGGTACATCACCACCATGTGTCTTACTGGTGAGCACATCTAGGTGAGCACATCTAGGTGAGCACATCTAGGTGAGCACATCTAGGTGAGCACATCTAGGTGAGTACCTCTAGGTGAGCACCTCTAGGTGAACACATCTAGGTGAGCACATCTAGGTGAGTACCTCTAGGTGAGCACCTCTAGGTGAACACATCTAGGTGAGCACATCAACTGTGCCTATAATCTTACTGTTTATAGGCATAGATGATCACCTAGATGTGCTCACCTAGACGTGATCACATATACCACGGTCGTGTGTAGTGATTATTTAGTGTCAGAGTGGTTGACAAATGGTATACATTAGGAAGTAATTTGGTGGAGGCAAACTCCATACACAGTTTCAAGTGTAGATATGATAGAGCCCAATAGGCTCAGGCACCTGTACACTACCGCAAGCACAAATAGATGAGTACCTTCATGTGCTCATTTAGTTGTTCTCACTCTAATTATCAGTCTTTCATCTTGTTTATTACTTAAGTATTACTGATACCTTAAGTTGATTTTGAAATGTTCATGTTTGTTTTAGTAATGATCGCAAGGTAGGAACCCCAGTTGAAAGATTAGAGAAGACAGGTATACATCAGTATATATGACGAATACATTAGGTTAAGATTTATCTTTTATTTAGCATACACGAATGCATATGCACATGTTGTGAGTTTAGCAACATATATGAATGGCGTTTTGTGAGTGTTGCAACACAGAAATGAGGAGTTGTGAGTGTTGCAACACAGAAATGAGGAGTTGTGAGTGTTGCAACACAGAAATGAGGCGTTGTGAGTGTTGCAACATATATGAATGGCGTTTTGTGAGTGTTGCAACACAGAAATGAGGTGTTGTGAGTGTTGCAACACAGAAATAAGGAGTTGTGAGTGTTGTAACACATAAATGAGGAGTTGTGAGTGTTGTAACACAGAAATGAGGAGTTGTGAGTGTTGCAACACAGAAATAAGGAGTTGTGAGTGTTGTAACACATAAATGAGGAGTTGTGAGTGTTGTAACACAGAAATGAGGAGTTGTGAGTGTTGTAACACAGAAAAACATTTTGGAACACTCACTGATATTATGGAAATTCTGTGGTTGCAATAAGGTATTCCTGACTGGTGAAAACTCACAACACGTTATTCCTGTGTTGTAACGTTGCACATATACCTATAACACCTATAACATGTTATTATTATTATTTTTTTTTTTTGAGATATATACAAGAGTTGTTACATTCTTGTACAGCCACTAGTATGCGTAGCGTTTCGGGCAAGTCCTTAATCCTATGGTCCCTGGAATACGATCCCCTGCCGCGAAGAATCGTTTTTTCAACCAAGTACACATTTTACTGTTGCGTTAAACAGAGGCTACAGTTAAGGAATTGCGCCCAGTAAATCCTCCCCGGCCAGGATACGAACCCATGACATAGCGCTCGCGGAACGCCAGGCGAGTGTCTTACCACTACACCACGGAGACTGCAAAGTATGTTGCAGTACTCACAACACATTGTTCTGCGTTATAACAATCGCAATATGGTATTTTCTTGACATATTCACAGTACGTCATTTCTGAGTTGCAAGGCTGACAACACGCTATTTATTTTCGCAACACTCACACTACGTTGTTACTGTGTTGCAACACTCATACTACGTTGTTGCTGTGTTGCAACACTCACACTACGTTGCTGCTGTATTGCAACACTCACACTACGTTGTTGCTGTGTTGCAACACTCACACTACGTTGTTGCTGTGTTGCAACACTCACACTACGTTGTTACTGTGTTGCAACACTCACACTACGTTATTGCTGTGTTGCAATACTCACACTACGTTGTTGCTGTGTTGCAACACTCACAACACGTTGTTGCTGTGTTGCAACACTCACACTATGTTGTTACTGTGTTGCAACACTCACACTACGTTATTGCTGTGTTGCAATACTCACACTACGTTGTTGCTGTGTTGCAACACTCACAACACGTTGTTGCTGTGTTGCAACACTCACAACACGTTGTTGCTGTGTTGCAACACTCACACTACGTTGTTGCTGTGTTGCAACACTCACACTACGTTGTTGCTGTGTTGCAACACTCACACTACGTTGTTGCTGTGTTGCGTCACTCACACTACGTTGTTGCTGTGTTGCAACACTCACAACACGTTGTTGCTGTGTTGCAACACTCACACTACGTTGTTGCTGTGTTGCGTCACTCACACTACGTTGTTGCTGTGTTGCAACACTCACAACACGTTGTTGCTGTGTTGCAACACTCACACTACGTTGTTGCTGTGTTGCGTCACTCACACTACGTTGTTGCTGTGTTGCAACACTCACACTACGTTGTTGCTGTGTTGCAACACTCACAACACGTTGTTGGTGTGTTGCAACACTCACACTATGTTGTTACTGTGTTGCAACACTCACAACACGTTGTTGCTGTGTTGCGTCACTCACACTACGTTGTTGCTGTGTTGCAACACTCACACTACGTTGTTGCTGTGTTGCAACACTCACAACACGTTGTTGGTGTGTTGCAACACTCACACTACGTTGTTGCTGTGTTGCAACACTCACAACACGTTGTTGGTGTGTTGCAACACTCACACTACGTTGTTACTGTGTTGCAACACTCACACTACGTTGTTGCTGTGTTGCAACACTCACACTACGTTGTTGCTGTGTTGCAACACTCACACTACATTGTTGCTGTGTTGTTGGAACACTCACAACACGTTGTTGTGTTGCAACACTCACACTACGTTGTTGCTGTGTTGCAACACTCACAACACGTTGTTGCTGTGTTGCAACACTCACACTACATTGTTGCTGTGTTGCAACACTCACACTACGTTGTTGCTGTGTTGCAACACTCACAACACGTTGTTGCTGTGTTGCAACACTCACACTACGTTGTTGCTGTGTTGCAACACTCACAACACATTGTTGCTGTGTTGCAACACTCACACTACGTTGTTGCTGTGTTGCAACACTCACACTACGTTGTTGCTGTGTTGCAACACTCACAACACATTGTTGCTGTGTTGCAACACTCACACTACGTTGTTGCTGTGTTGCAACACTCGCAACACATTGTTGCTGTGTTGCAACACTCACACTACGTTGTTGCTATGTTACAACACTCACAACACGTTGTTGGTGTGTTGCAACACTCACACTACGTTGTTGCTGTGTTGCAACACTCACAACACATTGTTGCTGTGTTGCAACACTCACAACATGTTTTTACTGTTTCGTAATACTATAATATAAATATTAATAAATTACATAATATATAAAACTTTCTAGACCTCGTAAATAAAACGTGATTGACAATTTTAAATTTGATTAATTAGATGAAAAATAGTATTGAATTAACGCTAAAGTATTTTGTGGCCAATATAAGGAAAAATGGAATCTCGGACCAACAATCAAGAGTTGGAACTGGTGACCGCGTGAACACCGGGTCCAACTGGTGACCGCGTGAACACCGGGTCCAACTGGTGACCGCGTGAACACCGGGTCCAACTGGTGACCGCGTGAACACCGGGTCCAACTGGTGACCGCGTGAACACCGGGTCCAACTGGTGACCGCGTGAACACCGGGTCCAACTGGTGACAGCGTGAACACCGGGTCCAACTGGTGACCGCGTGAACACCGGGTCCAACTGGTGACAGCGTGAACACCGGGTCCAACTGGTGACCGCGTGAACACCGGGTCCGACCTCCCAGTCTGGCCACGACTCTTCCTGCTTAATGAAGAACTCAACAGTCATACATTCATCCACTTCATCATATGTGATGAAGTATGGATGGATGATGAATGAATCTGCCAATCTGAGGTGAGACCTCAGTAAGACTACATGTGCTCACCTAGATGTGCTCCCCTAGATGTCCTCACCTAGTTGTGCTCACCTAGATGTGTTTCCCTAGTTGTGCTCACCTAGATGTGCTCCCCTAGATGTGCGCACCTAGATGTGTTCCCCTAGATGTGCTCACCTAGATGTGCTCCCCTAGATGTGCTCACCTAGATGTGTTCCCCTAGATGTGTTCACCTAGATGTGCTCACCTAGATGTGCTCACCTAGATGTGCTCCCCTAGATGTGCTCCCCTAGATGTGCTCACCTAGATGTGCTCCCCTAGATGTGCTCACCTAGATGTGCTCCCCTAGATGTGCTCACCTAGATGTGCTCTCCTAGATGTGCTCCCCTAGATGTGCTCACCTAGATGTGCTCCCCTAGATGTGCTCACCTAGATGTGCTCACCTAGATGTGCTCCCCTAGATGTGCTCACCTAGATGTGCTCCCCTAGATGTGCTCACCTAGATGTGCTCACCTAGATGTGCTCCCCTAGATGTGCTCACCTAGATGTGCTCCCCTAGATGTGCTCCCCTAGATGGGCTCACCTAGATGTGTTCACCTAGTTGTGCTCACCTAGATGTGTTCCCCTAGATGTGCTCACCTAGATGTGCTCCCCTAGATGTGCTCACCTAGATGTGCTCACCTAGATGTGCTCACCTAGTTGTGTTCACCTAGATGTGCTCACTTTAGTCATCAGCGTTAAGTATTACCGAGAACTAAAACAGATTTTTTACTTTTTAATTTGTATTTCTGGAAATGATCACATGGCGGGAATTTTATGTGTATGATTAGAACAAAATTAATAACAGTGTATTTAGCGTATAAATGTTTGATTTTTATTTGACTTTAGTTCGCTGCAAGAGCTGAAAGATAGAAGCAACACATCGATGGAACTTGACTTTATTGTGTATTAAACTCGTAAGATTTAAATATTCGCCATAAATCTTTAACAAAAAAGTTCTTCAAGTTATTTTTCTATATTGAAGACTTCATTTAATAGAATTCTAATTATAAAGAAATTGCGTGTTTCCACTAACTTATATCAATTTATAATAATAGCTACAGTAATTATGGTAATATTATAGTAATAGTTAAGGTATTAAGGTAATATTTGAATAAATAAATAATAAAATAAAATAAAATGTTTATTTAGGTAAGGTACATACATACAATAAATTTTTACAAAGACTGGTTGACTTATAGGTAGAGCTAGTACATACAATGCCTAAAGCCACTATTACGCAAAGCGTTTCGGGCATGATAAACTTAAATGACTAAAGTTTAATACTAATTGAGCATAAAGAGTAGAATGAAAACAAGAAATGAAAACATAGCTGAAAAAGCAGCACAAATACAATTATGTCGACAAACAGCGCTCTTTAAAAAAAACAGACATTGGTTGACAATAGAAGGGTAAGGTAGGTTACAGGGAATTTATTAGGTATAGCTTCGTTTTTATCTTAAACTGGTTGAGAGAGGTACAGTTTTTAACATGGTTGGGAAGGTCATTCCACATTCTGGGCCCCTTGATTTGTAGAGCATTTCTAGTTTGATTAAGTCGTACTCTAGGAATATCAAAACTGTATTTATTTCTGGTGTGGTGCTCATGGGTTCTGTTACAACCTTCTATGAAGCTTTTGAGATCAGGATTGGCATTATAGTTTAGCGTTTTATATATTCAGATTCAGATTGAGATTCAGATTCAGATGTTTATTCAGGTAAGGTATATACATACAAGTGATGTTACATTAATGGATTGATATATAGATAGAGCTAGTACATACAATGCCTAAAGCCACTATTACGCAATGCGTTTCGGGCAAGAAAAACATTAATATCTAGAACTTAATACTAATTGAGCATAAAGAATAAAAAGTGTTGAGAACAAATACAAATAAAGATAAAAAAAGGGGGAACATGACTGAAAAAGCAGCACAAATACAATAGGTTGACAAACAGTGTTGATTAAAAAGAAAAAAGAAAATAACAGACATGGGTTGACAATAGATGAGTGAGGTAGATTACAGGGAATTTATTAGGTAGTGTTTAGTTTTTATCTTAAACTGGTTGAGAGAGGTACAGTCTTTAACATGGTTGGGAAGGTCATTCCACATTCTGGGCCCCTTGATTTGCAGAGCATTTCTAGTTTGATTAAGACGTACTCTAGGAATATCAAAACTGTATTTATTTCTGGTGTGGTGCTCATGGGTTCTGTTACAACCTTCTATGAAGCTTTTAAGATCAGGATTGGCATTATAGTTTAGCGTTTTATATATGTATAATACACATGAGAGAATGTGCAGTGACTTAATGTCTAACATATTCAGAGATTTGAGTAGGGGTACCGAGTGATGTCTGGGACTAGAGTTGGATATTGTCCTAATAGCAGCTTTGTGTTGAGTAATTAGAGGACGTAAGTGATTTTGGGTAGTAGAGCCCCAAGCACAAATACCATAGTTGAGATATGGATAGATAAGGGAGTAATAGAGAGTCACCAGGGCAGGGCGTGGTACATAATATCTGATCTTAGAAAGAATGCCCACAGTTTTTGAAACTTTTTTTGATATATTTAGAATGTGTCCCTGGAAATTCAGCTTGTGGTCAATGAGAATGCCAAGGAATTTGCTGTCTAATTTGTTACAAATTTGGGTATTGTTCATTTTGAGATTTATTTGATTAGAGGATTTATTGCCAAACAGAATATAGAAAGTTTTGTCAATGTTAAGGGTGAGTTTGTTGGCAATTAGCCAAAGATGGACTTTATTTAGCTCAGTATTTACTGTGGCATTTAGAGCAAGGGGGTCAGGACTGGAGTAAATGAAGGTTGTGTCGTCAGCAAATAGAATTGGTTTGAGGGGTTGGGAGGCATTTGGAAGGTCATTAATGTAGATGAGAAAGAGGAGAGGGCCAAGTATGCTGCCCTGAGGAACACCAATGTTGATGGGTAGGGTGGGAGAAATTGTATTATTCACAGAAACATATTGGAGCCTGTCAGTAAGGTAGGATTTGAGGTGTTGTAGGGAGTGTCCTCTGACTCCATAATGATGTAATTTAAGAAGAAGGTTTTGGTGGTTGACAGTATCAAAAGCTTTACGCAGGTCCACAAATAACCCAACAGCGAACTCATTTTTATCAAGAGCTGTATGAATCGAGTTAAGCATACTAATAAGTGCATCGTTAGTGCTTTTTTTGGGTCTGAAGCCATATTGGCAAGGGCTAAGTATATTGAGTTTGGCTAGATATGAGTAAAGCTGCTTATAGATTAGTTTTTCAAAAATTTTTGACAAGTTTGGCAGGATTGATATAGGTCTGTAGTTGTTAACATCTGTGAGATCACCACATTTGTGGACAGGTGTTACTCTCGCTTTTTTTTAGAATATCTGGAAAGGTTTGGAGTTCAAGTGACTTCTTGAAGAGCAAAGCAATAGCAGGGGCTAAAGATCTGGAGGCTTTTTTGTAAATTAAAGTTGGTATCTCCTCAAGGGCACTAGACTTGGTTTTAAGGGAAAGGATTATCTCAGTGACGTCAGTGGAATTAATAGGCTTTAGGTACAGAGACTGTGGATAGTTACCTGTAAGATAATCCTTAATGTCAGTACTGGAAGATGGAATATCATTTGCAAGGGATGAACCAATGGAAGAGAAGAAGCTATTGAACTCAATAGCAGACTCGGAGGCTGAAAGCTGACCATCGTTATTAGACACGAGAGTCGGTTTGTTTTTTAAAGACTTCTTTGATCCCAATATTAGTGAATTTGTGCTCCAAGTTTGTTTAATGTTGCTCTTTATTTGGGTAAATTTATCTTTGTAGTATTTCGTTTTGGCTCGTCTAATTATCTTAGATAGCAATAATGAGTAATTCTTTGAGAATTCTTTGGAGACAATTCCTAACCTATACTTCTTCTCAAGGTCATGATTTTTATTAATAGATTTAAGTATTCCCTTTGTAAGCCAGGGATTGTTAAGCCTTTTGGTTGTGACTTGTTTTGTAAGCATAGGACAGTGGGTGTTATAAAGGCTAAGAGTTTTTTGAAGAAAAGATTGCACTGCTAGGTTGATGTCCTCAATGTTACCTAACTCGGACTCCCAGTTGACATTATCAGCAGCAGTTATAAAATTGTCTATAGGAGTTTCATTGTGCAGTCTAAAACGTATCTCTCTTGACTCTAGAGGTGGTTTGCTAATGTTAGTTAAGAGAAATGTGGGGTAATGGTCTGTAGTGCTATCGGTGATTATACCTGAAGTAAGCAGAGAGGTTATGTTTGTCCAGATGTGATCTAAAGTCGTGGCAGTGCTATCAGTGATTCTAGTAGGTCTAGTGATTAAGGGTATGAGGAAGCAGGAATTCATACAGTTGAGGAAGCTAACAGCAGTAGGGTGTTCAGGCTCGCAGAGGTCAATATTAAAGTCCCCTGCGATAATTAGGTGGTTTTTGTTCAGTCTGTTATCAAGTATTAGATTTCTAAGGTTTGAGTTGAATTCGGACACATCAGTGTTAGGAATTCTATAGACTGCACCCACAGACAGGACAGACTCGGCACCCTTGACTCTGAAGCTGGCGAAGATATACTCCCCATAGCAGTCTCTAGTTCTAATTTCTTTTAAGCATGTTAGTTCTTGGTGGTAGTAAAGAGCAGTGCCACCACCTCTCTGAAGTTGACGACAGTTGTGAATTGCCGAGTAGTTAGGCATGTTAAAGAGTTGAGTAGTATCCTCTTTCAACCATGTTTCAGTAAGTATAATAAAAGAGAATTTGTTGTCAATAGTTTCAATCAAGGCACTAACATCATCGAAGTGTTTACCTAGGGATCTAACGTTCAAGTTGATTACAGAGATATTGTGATTATGAGTTAATACATTGTTTACATCATGTGCTGCAAAATATCTGCAATTTAGATCATTAAAGTGATTATTGTCATAGATAGTGGATAAGAGGTTAAGTTCTGGGTCTATACTTGTCTGCATAAAAAAAGCTGATTGCAGGAAAAACAAGGAAAGAAAGGCAAATTACAAGGTAGAAATAAGCTATAAAATAGGGAAAAATATGTACACAATACTGTACAAAAAAAACACAAAATGAATAACAAAAGAAAAAAAGAAAAAGGTGTCTTACAAGGGGCTTACAGGGGTACAATGGAGTAGGGGAGTATGGCTAGGCTAGGCAACCTAGATAATAAATGAGATTAAAGAAAAAACATATAAACATGGACTATAAAACAAAAGGTATAGAAATACAAAACAAAGATATAAACAAGACTAAGCAATACAAAAACAAATTGAGCAAAAATGAAAAATGAGGTAGATTGCTTACAAGTACTCTCAGGTACACTGTAAGTAACAATTTGCAATTTGAGATGCAGGCAAAGCCAGGGGTACAATGGAGTAAGGGAGCATGGCAAGGCTAGGCAACCTAGGTAAAAAATGAAATCAAAGAAAAGTTGAATAATAAACATAGGCAAATTTAAGCTAATGATTATTAACTATAAATAATTCAGTTATGACTGTATAATTAATAAGACCTGAAGAACTATTAATGCACTCAATTAAATAATTTCAGTAAATGACTAGTTAAGAGTAAGTTAAAAATTAAGTCAGAAAATGAAACAAGGAGACTTAGGATACCTAGCCCCACTAGTTGACAGTGGGGATAATTAAGTTAATTCATTGAGTGATACTATGGTGAGGCAAACCACATTGGGAGAGGAAGGTGTTGAGGTTCTCTTCATTAGCAATTGAAAACATTTTGCCCTCTGCGGTTTTTCTCACCTTTATCAGTCCATCTCTGACGAAGCACTGATGAATTGCATCTGGGTTTTGTTGACGGATTTGACGCAGGCGGTAGAGGAGTTGCTGTCTGTTCCTAGTCAAGCACTCGTTGATGTATAATCCCTTCCGTTGGGATGCAGCTGTCCAGACTAAATGGGACTTCATGAACTGGGAAGTCAGCTTCAGGCGAATTTTCCGCTGGTTTTGACCTGATGGATTCTTTTTGCCTACTCTGTAGGCAGCAATAACGTCAGTTTTGTTTAGAATGACCTGCAATTCGTTTTTTAAGAGATCCTGAGCTATTTCGACACAATTTTCACCTTCATGTTCCACAGGTATATCTTGGGACGACACAATAACAGAGTCTAGCAGCTTTTGCTGGTCTTGTTCTTCCTGGGAGACGGAACGTTGGGCTGAAAATGTACTGATACATGCAGTCATTTTGCTGAGAGCTTCCTCCTGTTTTTTTATGGCTTCATCAGTTTTCAGAAGGTTGTTCTCCTCACGGAGATCATTCAAATCATGCTGTAGTTGGTCTTGGCTAGCCTTGCAGTTTCTAATATCCTCGCGGAGGAGGGTTATTTCTTGTTGTTGTTGTTGGAGATTCGCGGGGTTCGCTAGATTCTCATTTAGAAGACTCAAGATGATAGCATTTTGAGACTCAAGGACTAGGCACAACTTTTTGAACCACTGATTCTCGGTCCAGTTATGGAATTCCGGTGAGGGACCGGAAGCTCGCTTGAGTTGCTTAAACTGGGATGTTAGCGTGTTCATAGATTTAATTTATGGTAAGACATGTATATTCCTTTTGTGTACAGAGGAAATATATGTATATTCCTATCAATATGTTACGGGATTCATTATATTATTGATTATATTTCTATATTGATGCAAGAGAGGAAATATCCAGAATGAGAACCTAGCTATGAACGCAAATCCTTTAGTTCAAACAAAAATATTCAGACATAACAGCAATACATTCACACATGTTGTGAGCTTTTGCTACGCAACGGAATAGCGTTTTGGGAGAGTTGCACTACAAGAATGAGTTGTTATTGTTGCAACCCAGAAATATTGTGTTGTGAGTGTTGCATCACGTTATTTCTGTGTTGCAATGCTGCAACACCTTCCACATTATATCCCTGTGTTACATTGCTGCAACTCTCACTATATAACATCCTTGTGTTGAATCACTCAAACCTCATTATTTTATTGTTGCAACACGTTATACCTGTATGTTGCAACATTCAAAATACGTTATTTCTGTCCGCTGCAAAATTCACGATACGTTAATCTTGTATTACAACGTTGCAACACTCACAACACATTATTACTGTGGTGCAGCGTTCATAACACTTTATTTCTGCGTTGCATTATTCACAACACTTATGTTCTGTGGTGCAACACTTACAACATGCCACTCCTGAATTGCAACACGCACAACGGGTTAATTGTGCGGTGCAACAAACACAACACGCTTATCCTGTGTTTCAATGATGTAACACACTATAATTTATGCGTGCAACACTTACAGAACGTCATTTCTGTGTTGCAGTACTCACAAAATGTCATTTATGTGTTGTAACACTCACAACACGTTATTCCTGTGTTGCATCGCTGCATCACTCACAACATGTTATTGCTGTGTTTCAACACTCATAAGACGTTAGCAATGTGATGCAACACTCAACTCGTTTTCCCATCAAGCGTTAAACGTTGTATTCTTGCACCATATTAATTGTTCATTGTTAATATGTAAATTATAAATGATAACAGATTTAAAAGATAGATAAAAGGTGATGGAAAAATACTGTTATAAATAGATAAATAGAAAATAATTAAAAAACAGGAAAGAATATATCAATTATATGCAAATGAATAGTTATTAAAGATGGTTAAGTGTATAAATACAAGTGATTAAGTATCTAAAAATGTTATTGAACTAATAAATACACGATGATTAAAGTACTAATTTAAATGAGATAAATAGATATGTAAAATATACTGGAATAGATCCATAAAAAGTGAATAAATATTAAAGGGATTAAATAGATGAAAAAATAGGACTCAATAATTCCAAGTAGAGTGTTATTTGGGTAATATATGAAAACAGGAAGTTCCGATCAAGGGGTCGAACTGGTGACCGCGTGAACACCGGGTCCAACCTCCCAGTCTGGCCACGACTCTTCCTGCTTAATGAAGAACTCAACAGTCATACATTCATCCACTTCATCATACATCATCAACTGACAATTGAGGCGTGTGAAGGAGAAAGTCGGGAAGGAAAATTAATCTTTATGAGAAGAGGATGTAAGGTAAGGTAAGGAAATGATGAGGTGAAAGCGCCAGGCCAGTATGAATATATAACACTTGGAAGGGACATTAGGCAACCCGTTCTCACACAAGACAGCACATATATGACTTAATGCTTAAAGTCAATATGTTGAATATGAATTAGTAAATATGTGATATATTCCCAGTTACTTTTTTTTCCAAGGCCCAAACTCTTCCTCACGTACCAACTTGCGTCTCACAGTACCCGTCCGTCAACCAAGATAGCAGAATAGTCGTGATTGGTTCAATTATAAGGAAAATTGTACTTTTCAGGTCCCACATGGGTTGTGAAATTTACCTACTATTGTCCATGCTCTTAGAATATTATAGATCAGCTACTTCCTATTGAAGGTTCGTAGTTTTGTTTTGAGAAATATTAGTTGTTCTTAGTAAATTATAATAAGCACTAAAAATTATTACATAGAATAACAGTCCTTCACCAATCAATATTATATACCATAGTTGGTGCTTTACAAATCTTTAAAGGATGTTTTGTAGGAACGCTAACAGAAAACGATGGTTCATTGGAATGTCTGTGGGGTAAACTACTCTAAACAGGATGGTATTGTGTCTACTATACCAACTACAGGATCGGTATATTGTCCACTACCACCTGTTAGGTGAGTAAGGGGTGCAATACCACCCACAGGATGGGTATGAGGGTCACATCCACCCAGAGGATGAGTATGGGGATCACATCCACCCACAGGAAGGGTATGGGGTCCAATACCACCCACAGGATGAGTATGGCGTCCACTACAACCCACAGGATGGGTATGGGGCTCCAACCACCCATAGAATGGGTATGGGGCTCCAACCACCCATAAAATGGGTATGGGGTCCAATAACACCCACTGGATGTGTATATGGCGTCCATTGCCGCGCGTCGAGCTCGAAAACCGCAGCATTCATCTCAGAACCATGCCTATTTCACGCAGATTCCTTAATAAACGTAAAAGTTTTATATGTCACAAGAAAGATAGAAATATAAGCTTCATTCTAAATACCTTACCATGGGCATATTTAAATTTAAACCGAAGATACGTGTACTTTTATAATAGCCGAGCTCCGACCCCGGACAGATCGATCGACCGAGCAACTCTCTCTCAGAACAATGTTTATTTCACGTGAATTCGTTAGTAAACATATATGTTTTATATGTCTCAAGAAAGACAGACATATAAGCTTCACTTTAAACACTTTACTATAGACATATTTAAATTTCTAATGAAGATTATTGTATTTTAAAAATTACGGAGCTCCCACCCCGTACAGACTGAACGGCAGAGCAACTCTCTCTCAGATCAATGTTTATTTCACGTAAATTCGTTAATAAACACAAATGTTTTATAAGTCTTAAGCAAGATAGAAATAAGAGCTTCATTTTAAATACATTACAATAGACATATTTATAGCTCAAGTGAAGATACATATGTTTTTATAGTAGCGCTCAGTAGCTTGTCGGCCATGGAGTGCAGATGCCTACGCACTTGCCGATATATTGTATAATTAACAAAGATACGCTAATAAAGCCTAAAATCTTATATGCCTCCAGAAAGACCGATATATGAACATTATTATAATTGCACCAAATGAAATATATCATGTTCGAGAACAAAGATATATCAATTTTAAATTATGTTTCGACTCTCTCTCGGGTGAGAGAGATGGGGCGACTCTCGCCCCATCTATTGGAGATTCTGTGCACTAAATACCCAAAGCTACTCAAACCCTCCTAGCATTATTTAAGTAATGAAGTAATATGGTATATTTACTCACTATAATGTGGGTGCTGAATGCAGAACATGAGAAAAAATATATTTACTCCAAACTAATATAATTTCATTATGAAATAAGTAGCATCAAAGGAAGTCGATGGTCCAAGCAGCAATGTTGTGGAGCGACTTATCCAAGATATATCGTTGTTTGGAAAGTGTTTGTTGGCATATCCAGTTGTCGCACTTCTCTGCTCAAATTATCACAAATTTAAATTATAATGTTAACAAGTAGAATACGTATTTTTAATAAAATCTAACATAACTAGCCAGAAAACATTTAACATTAATTAAAAAATATATGTTTGGAAGTTAAATCGACTTCATAGGACAATGGTTTTGTTATATATACTCGTTATTCGTTGACATGCGTTCGCTACTTAAACTACCATGTACTGTACTTATGTAAAATCTCCCATGTCTCTTCGCTCATCTCACCGAACCCTACAGGCTCTGTGATATATTGTTTAATTAATTGAGATTCACAAATAAAGCTAATAATTGTATATGTTATCAAAAAGGCAGAGCTTAGTTTAGTTCATTTATTATGCACTCCATACCCATCCTATGGACGATAGTGGAGTGTTACAGAGGCACATAATGGGCTCAGGGAATGAGCCCCACAATTCATATAGCCAAGCAAGTTATAATCTTGATAAGCTAGTTACAAAAGTCAATACACATTGTCACATCAACAATGGGCTCGAGACCGACCACAAGTACAGTTTATAATTTAAGCAACTGATTTATATGGAGGGCTAGTGTCACAATTGATATGTTTATCCTACACATAACCCCCTCTCCCCCATCCAATGGGCAGGGGTGGATAGGTTACAATCAAGTTTTTTTTTTTGCGTTTTATTCAGAGATTAGGTCTTATTAGGTGAGGAAAGATATTCATATTTTAAAGAAGGTTTCTTGGCTCTCCATTTGTAACAAACTTACACATTGATGGAAAATATACAACCTTTTGAAAATCAATATTAGTTTGATCTAGATATTGTAATTAACGAAAGTATTTATGTCATCAGAAAGGTAGAAATATAGGATACATTTAAAATCCTTTGTCATAAATATAACTGAAGTGAAAACGAAGATATATGCGTTTTGATAGTTACTTGATGGCTTGCTCTGAGAGTGTGAAGCCCTGCACACCAGCCAATAAAATGTATAATTAGTTTCCATATATTTTAATTAATCTTAAAAATCTATATGTCAGAAGAAAGGAAGATGTAGTCGTTAATGTGACAACATTTAAAAATATATATCTCTTAAGTTAAATAAATAATACCACCTTATCGCCGGTGTCCGGACACATGAAAATTACCTAGGTATCAGTATCCAGCCAGGCGGGGATCACAGGCTGCACAATACTGATAAATTATATAATGCACTACTTGTGGTCGATCTCGAACCCATTTATGATTTGAAGACTTATAGTGAATTTTGTAACTAGCTCATTAAGATTGTATCTTGCTTAGCTAAATGAATTGTGGGGTTCGGTCCATTCATTTTCTTTCTTTATTATGCACCCCATAATACCCATCCTGTGGGCGGTGGTGTAAAGGATTACAGAGGCACATAATCGGTTCAGGAACTGAACCCTCTAGTTCGTTTAGCTAAGCAAATAACAATCTTTTGACGCTAGTTACAAAATTATTAATGTACACATACTTATGCATACATGTACATATATATACGTATACATATATAAATACACATACACATTTAATCACCCACACAAATACACACATCAGTAATTTTTTGTGTCACAAGTGATTCAACAAGAGGCTCACAACAGTCACTATACAAGGCACTTTACATTTATGGTGAGTCACACAGTTACTAGTCTAGCTCCACACCCACCCAACTGGGCGGCAGCTTTACAGTCATGTGCTCCACACCCACCCAACTGGGCGGCAGCTTTACAGTTACCTGGTGTTATTCTTCACCTATATCTTTTTCTGGTTAATCCCTATTTACATTATGCAGTTCAGGTTTCGTCGCCATACTATAGTTTTTAGTTTAGTTAATTTATCACATAATGGGTTCAGGGACTGAACACACAATTTATTTATCTAAGCAAGTTACAATCTTGAGGAGCTAGCCACAAAATTCATAACACATCGTCACATCAACAACATGTGTTCGAGATCGACCACAAGTACAGTTTCTAAATTAAGCAAATGCTATATGTGGAGAGCTAGTGTCACAATTGATATGTTTGTCCTGCATATTTCCACAGTAGTTTGCTTGGGTTTGCTTGGGTACATAGACAAGAGACTGAACTTCAGCACCCACATACAACACATAAAGGGATGCTCTGAGAGAGAGAGAGAGAGGGAGAGTAAAAATATCCACTGAGGTCTGATTAAGTCCTTTTGGGGACCTTAATCATTAGGACGTTCAATGATTAACGCAAAGTGAGGCGTATTCAGGTGGTATATTGACAACATTCAGCATATGCACCATTGGGGATCGAACGCCGACCCTGCAAGAAGCAAAAGTATGGAGTGGAAAAACGGTACCCAATCACTTTGACCTTCGGGGATCCAAGCAGTAATGATCCAAGCTTACTTCATTTTGTAATGAAGTAAGGGCGAAGAGGTAGAACGGCTTATTGACAGAGCTCGGGTGCATGAGGGAATTGTGTAAAATTCTGGTTTGTGTCTCAGAGAGGTTGCAGGATCCAAGTAAGATCAGTAGAACTTGTGGTTGCAATTCTTTTACCATGTCGTAGCTCAGTCGATTAAGGCAGCGTCTGGGATCCTCTCGGACGTAGGTTTGAACCCTCGTCACGGCCCTTGTGGATTTGTTCATTTGATGCATCACGCTATTGTGATTTCTGTCTGTAATCTATGTAGGAGCTTATGATATATTAATAGCAGTGCTTATAAGCAACACATCCATCCTCCATCGTACATATATTGATGTAATGGACAATTGGATAGTAGAATTTGGTTTTAGTGATTTTGGATAAATCGGCAAACATTTTGTCAAATCAAATGTTTATTCAGGTAAAGTACATACATTAAAGGTGAGATACAAACATGTTGTTGGATTTATAGATAGAGCTTGTACATACAATGTCTAAAGCCGCTATTACGCAAAGCGTTTCAGGCAAGGTTGGCCCGAACCTTTGTATTTGTTTCTCATAAAACCTAACGTAACTTACCATCCAAGGTCTAATACATGCTGAGGCCAAATATAGTACATATATATGTTATACTAGGCCTAGGAATATATATGTTTGGTTTTAGCTGTATTTTTTCTGGACTATAAGGTGAATAGTACCAAATTCTACTATGTAATTGTCCATTACGTCAATATTTAATTTATATGTACGATGCTCTACATAGTTACAAAATGTGCAGGAGGTTTAATTGCATTCATTAGAGATAAAAAAGCTCTTTTGTTTTTTTATGGTAGGAGAAAATTAGAATGTCGCAGTTTCGATCTACGGACCTCTAGTTGGATTATGGGTCCAGCACGCTTCCACTGCGCCACTCTGCTCCACAATACATAGTTATATGACTCTCAATATTAATAATTAGTATAATGCAGTATTAGCAAATTACAAAATGGTATAAGTTTTATGATTTAATAAATATTGTCAATATACTTTGTTATTAATTTTAGCTCTTTGGAGGGAAGGGAAGGGAACTATCAGGGGGAAAGCGGCAAGCCATTACAACTATATAGCACTGGGAAGGGGTCAGGATAAGGATTTGGGATGGGACGGGGGAAAGGAATGGTGCCCAACCACTTGGACGGTCGGGGATTGAACGCCGACCTGCAAGAAGCGAGACCTCGCTCTACCGTCCGACCCAAGTGGTTGGACACTTTGAGTTTATTCCAATGGGTTATGAAAACAAACATTTAAAAAGTCAAATGTTTCCGCCCGGGATCGAACCTGAGACCTTGCGCGTGTGAGGCGCACGTGACAACCACTACACTACGGAAACCTGAAGTATAGTGACCTGTTATTATATGGACCAAATCCGGTTAATTGCTACCGAAGATGCACATAGTTTTTCTTCAGCGATATAATATGATCAAAACACATTGCTTGAGTAATTATGTAAATTATAAAAGGTTTAATAACGAAAATAGAGAGAAAATCCTGTTTTATGTGTGTACGGCGTGTGTGACGTCACGATAACATGAGAGGTTTAGTTTAGTTTAGTTCACTTATTATGCACCCCATACCCATCTTGTGGGAGGTAGTGGAAGGGGTTACAGAGGCACATAATGGGCTCAGGGACTGAACCCCACAATTCATTTAGCTAAGCAAGTTTCAGTCTTGAAAAGCTAGTTACAAAATTCAGTATAAGTCATCACATCATAAATGGGTTCGCGATTGACCACAAGTACAGTTTCTAAATTAAGCAACTGACATATGTGGAGAGCTAGTGTCACAATTGATATGTTTGTCCTGCACACCGCAAACCCCCCCCCCCCCCTCCAGTGGGCAGCGGTGGATAGCTTACAATCACTTAGGTACTACCTACAGTTAGCAAACTGGGGATATTTGGCCAAAATTTCTGGTAACAGATCATTTTCAATTAAATATTTACACATCTCTGGAACATTTGTTATAGGAAGTGTTATAAGGGCTTCAGAGAGCGGGAGGAAGCAGCAGGAATAATTTGTAAGGTTTCAGAGAGCAGGAGCCAGTGGTAGGAAGCAGTAGAAAGTATTTGTAAGGTATGTGCTTCATGAGGAAACAGGAGGTGGTGTTATTAGGGCTTCAGAGAGCAGAAGGGAATATTTTTAAGGCTTCAGAGAGCGGGAGGAAGTGGGAGGTAGCAGAAGGAAGTATTAATAGTGTTTCAGAGAGCGGGAACGAGTTGGAGGAAGTATTTTTATGGATTCAGAGAGTGGTAGGAAGTGTTACTAGAGCTTCAGAGAGCAGGAGGAAGCAGTTTTAGGGCTTTCGGTGGCGAGAGCGAGCGGTAAGAAGCAGGAGGAAATATTTGTAAGGTTTTAGAGAGCGTAGCCTCCGTAACACAGTTAGTTAGCGTACAAATGTTTCTCGCTGTAGGGCTCTCCACATGTCAGTTGCTTAATTTAGAAACTGTACTTGTGGGCGGTCTCGAGCCCATTGTTGATGTGATGATGTGCATTAAATTTTGTAACTCTCTCAGCAAGATTAACTTGCTCAGGTAAATGAGTTGTGGTGTTCAGTCCCTGAGCCCATTATGTGCCTCTGTAACTCTTCCCACTACCGCCCACAGGACGGGTATGGGGTGCATATGATTGATTGATGAAGATTCAGCCACCTAAAAGGTGGCACGGGCATGAATAGCCCGTAAGGGTGCATATTAAATGAACTAAACTATAAACTAGGGTTATCCCATGGAATTGTCTAACTAGCGAAGTCGCTAAATACCAAGATATTACCTCAGTTCAATATCCAAATAGAAACAATCCTCATGAACCATGGGGGGAGGGGGGGGATCATTGACAAGCCGATGGCTTCCACTATCCGTCGAGGACACTAGAGACAGGTAAATTCAGGTACAAATCTCCCACGTTTGTTATTGTGCCTTTATTTGTTAACATATAGCTAGCTCAACCTGTAATTTGTAATTACTAATATTGAAGGGGGCAGCAAGACACTGCTATGTACCTACATTTGTAATGTAAAAAAATTATTAATACATTAAAACAACTTCGTAGCAGAGCGTAGTTACGATCTACGGACCTCTGGGTTATGGGCCCAGCACGCTTCCACTGCGCCACTCTGCTGCTCATATTATTTGGATGATACATTTTATACATCTTTTATAATATTATAATTGGTAATATTTTCTTCATAAATAAAAGTATCAGTGTTTTTGCGCAGTAACGCACCAGTACGTACTGATCTTGCGCATGGGATGCACACATCATGGCTACTGTGCACAGCCAGCTGCGTATGACATACATCATAGCATGGGTATGTGATCACTGCCGCACACGATGGGTGTGGGTTCACTACCACTCATGAACAGGACATGTATTGGAGGCACTAACGCTCACAGGATAGGTATACATGGGGTCTACAGGATAAGTATGGGATCCACTCAGCCCTGGAGGCTGATCTGTCGTGTTTGTTGAGGTCTATAGCAACTCTTCTTGCATGTAAACATTCCAAGCATAACAATTATATTTAGTGTCTGGACCGAGATTCATCAGTCAGTTACGCAAGTACTTATTTATTTATTTATTTATTTATTTATTTATGCATATACAAGAGTGTACATAAGGAATGTGAGGATACAAATATGGTAATTACAGTCTTGTAAAGCCACTAGCACGCGCAGCGTTTCGGGCAGGTCCTTAATCTAAGAAAATTTTAAGGAGGTAAATACTTGCAAAATTTATAGACAAAAAAATGATAACAGATTACATGGAATGAAAAAAAAAGATGAGAGAAAATTATAGGTACAGTATATTAAAGCACATAGGTAGCTATGATTGATTGCAATGACAGCTTAAAATGGTAGTTGACAACAAATTGGTAGGCACAATACAGCAGAAACAATATAAGATTAATTGCAATGACAGCTTGAATGGTAGTTGACAAAAATTGGTAGTCACAATACAGCATATGGCTAGCACATAAAAGAAGACAGCAATGAACACAATGATAAGGTTGTTTGATATTACATAAAAATTAGGAGATTGGGTAACACTACGTACAGAGCAAATTTAAAGCTCAGTGTAGGAAACTAAATAGATGAAGTTAGGTACTTTTTGGTTTTGCTTTTAAATAAGGCAAAAGTTTTACAGTTTTTCAATTCACTAGGGAGTGAGTTCCATAGACTAGGTCCCTTAATTTGCATAGAGTGTTTACACAGATTAAGTTTGACACTGGGGATATCAAAGAGATATTTATTTCTGGTGTGGTGATAATGGGTCCTATTACATCTGTCCAGGGAGAGTTTCAGAGCATGGTTTGCATTTAAGAACAGGGTTTTGTAAATGTAGTTGACACAAGAGAATGTGTGGAGGGAGTTAATATTTAGCAAGTTTAGGGATTTAAACAAGGGAGCTGAGTGTTGTCTGAAAGCAGAGTTAGTTATTATTCTGATAGCAGATTTTTGCTGTGTGATGATGGGCTTAAGGTGGTGTGCAGTGGTAGACCCCCATGCACAGATACCATAATTAAGATAGGGGTAGATTAGTGCATAATATAATGAGAGGAGAGCAGAGTTAGGAACATAATATCTGATTTTGGAGAGTATACCAACTGTCTTAGAGACTTTCTTAGTTATGTGTTGAATGTGAGTGCTGAAGTTGAGTCTCTTGTCTAGGAATAGGCCAAGAAACTTGCCATCATTTTTATTACTCATGTTAATGTTGTCTATCTGTAGCTGAATTGCATTTGATGATTTGCTTCCAAATAAGATGTAGTAAGTCTTTTCGATGTTTAATGTTAGTTTGTTCGTTGACATCCATAAGTGGACTTTTTTTAATTCATTATTCACAACATTATTTAGTGTATGTGGGTTGAGGTTTGAGTAGATAAGGGTAGTATCGTCAGCAAACAATATAGGTTTGAGAATATTCGAGACATTAGGCAGATCGTTTATATATATATATAAGAAATAGAAGAGGTCCTAAGATGCTGCCCTGTGGCACTCCAACGGTAATTGGTAGAGTGGAAGAAGTTGTATCATTGATGGTTACATATTGGTGTCTGTCACTAAGATAGGATCGGATGTAGTCAAGGGCAAGGCCTCGGATTCCATAATGCTGGAGTTTAAGTAAGAGGTAGTTGTGATTAACAGTATCAAAGGCTTTTCTTAGGTCAATGAAGAGTCCAATCGGAAACTCATTTTTGTCAAGGGCTAAGTAGATAATGTCAAGGAGACTAATGATTGCATCATTGGTGCTCTTTTACCGGAAGCCAAACTGGCAGGGGCTGAGTATGTCGAATTTTACGAGGTAGGAATAGAGCTGTTTGTAAATAATTTTTTCAAATATTTTTGATAGAATGGGTAGATTTGATATTGGTCTATAATTGTTTATGTCCGCCGGATTGCCTCCTTTATGGACTGGCGTTACTCTTGCTTTTTTGAGGATATCAGGGAAGGTGTGATACTCTATAGATTTGTTGAACAGTAGTGCTATGGGTGTGGCAAGGGCATGGGAGGCTCTCTTGTACACAATGGACGGAATTTCACAGGTGTTCCCTGCCTTGGTTTTTAGAGAATGTATGATGGACACAACATCTGCCGGGCTGATTGGTGAAAGGAGAAGATAGTTTGGATAGCTGCCTGAGAGATATGTGTTAATATGTGTCTGAGTCTGTGGGATTTTACTGGCAAGATTAGCACCAACCGATGAAAAGAAACTATTAAATTCATTTGCCATTTCTAAGTCAGTTGACGGTATACCCCCATCCTTGTAGAGTTTTATTTGGTTATGTGAGTGTTGTTTAGTTCCTAGGATACTAGAGATAGTTTTCCAAGTGCTTTTCATGTTGCCTTTTGCTTCATTGAATCTATTCACATAATATGCAAGTTTTGCCTTTCTTATGATACTGGTAAGCATTGATGAGTACCTTTTAGCTACTTCCTTTGAAACTAGGCCAATCCTAACTTTCTTTTCATATTCATGTTTCTTGTTGATTGAGTTGAGAATGCCACTTGTGAGCCATGGATTGTTTAATCTTTTGTCAGTTACTTGCTTGGTAAGAAGGGGACAATGAATGTTGTAGAGGCTTAGAGTTTTGGAGATGAAGAGGTTAGCTAATGAATTTATATCATGGGTATTATTGAATTCAGAATCCCAGTTAATATTGTAAAGTGCCTCTGTAAGATTGTCTAAAGCTGATTCACTGTGTAGCCTAAATGAAAGTTTCTTGCTTTTTGGTGGTGTTATGTCCATGTTCGCTATGAGAAAGGTAGGATAGTGGTCAGTTGTTCTGTCGTAGATTATACCAGATACAAGGGGAGCTGTTATGTTTGTCCATATGTGGTCCAAGGTAGTGGCTGATGTTTGAGTGACTCGGGTAGGTTTGGTGATTGTGGGGATTAGCATACAGGAGTTCATGCTGTTAAGGAAATAGTCAACTTGAGAGCAATTTTGTTGACCCAGGTCAATATTAAAGTCGCCTCCCAGAATGATGTGGTTTTTGTTGAGATTGTTGTTTATAATAAGATTCCTTAGGTTGTCTGAGAAAGAAGCTATGTTAGTATTAGGAAATCTATAGATGGCTCCAATAGTCAAAGAAGATTTAAGGGATTTAATTGTAAATTGAGCAAAAGTATATTCACAGTAGTCATCTCTGTCACTAATAACACTGTTGCAGATGTTGCAGAAACTTACGAACATGTTATCTCAGTCTTTGGCGACTTTACACATATTAAACAGTTTATGAGCTCCGAAGGACTGGGAGGCTGTTTATAATTATATATTATTTTCTAAATTGTTGTGTTATGCCGCCAAAACTCGGTATGTAGATGTTCAACCCGTCCTCCTAATAGAACGGCGCCTTTTGACGAATACTCTTCCCGAGACCAACAATTGTCGTACCAGAAAATGGTAGCGGCTCATGAAACTGCAGCCCATCCTCTTGTGTTGGTAGTACTTATAGTAACGATGAAGACCACAGTAAATATATCGACGAACAACGCAATTAGAAAGTAGAAATTTGTACTATTGAATTTAGACAAACCGGAAAAGGTTTTATATTTATGTTGCAAAGACAACCTTAACTAACTGAACCTTCCTAGGCCTAATACACGCTATCTGATGCCTAATATCGTACATATATGTGTGCTATACTAGACCTAAGTGATAGTACTATATACTTCACTTCCGACTATAAAGAGTCTATAATTAAGACTATAATTAAGAATTCAGTCTATAAAGTGATCAGTAAGTACTATTATGTAATGACTTAGTACGTCAACGTTTGTACTATGGAGCATATACAACAACTACTGTGTAAACAGGAGGATGGGTCGCGACGTTGACATACTGTGCCGTTCTCTGTTGTGTTAGGATAAGGTCACTTACGCGCGAGAGTTTGTTGACGTTGGCAGACTTGAGGAGGACGGGCTGGATCACGGGGCCAAGTGTGACATCGCTGTCAAGTGTGTTATGTCGGTCTTGTCTGAGGTCAACCCCTAGAGTTGGCCTAAATAATCGCCCCCGGGTGGGCTCGAACCACCAACCTTTCGGTTAACAGCCGAACGCGCTAACCAATTGTGCCACGGAGGCTCGAGGAACGTACTAAACAAATTTGTAATAAGGCGGAACTACTTAGATATCGAAGTGTAATAATTATCTGAGTTTGAGAGCTACTAATAGTGGCCTCGATGAGGACAGGAGGCCGGCGGCTTGTCGACGGTCCCCCATTTGCTTTGATGATATTTTCCTGATGATGATAATTCCTATAGTGTCCTAATGCCTAAGTAACCTTGTGTCTAGTGGTCACGACGGAGACGGGAAGCCGGCAGCTTGTCAATGGCTCCCCCATTTTTCCTAAGTTTCCTCCTTTTCTTTCTTCCCTAATTTTCCTCCTTTCCCCCCACAAAAAAGAGTAACAACAACAAAAAAGACTCTGGGGTTGGAGTCCCTGTGCCTTCTTGTACCAACTTCGAGGTTAACTCCGGAGCTGGAGCCCCCCTGGAGGCAGTTCCTTGTTGCCTTCAACCTCTTACTGACAGTTCCTGCGACGGCGCTGGAACCTGTCTTATTGGCGTTTGCCTTTCCAATTGAGACGTTCTGTGCTGTGGAGAGGGGGACCTGCTGCATGGGTGACAGCTTCTCCCCCCGTATCAACCTACCCTGGCTTTGTGCCCTGGTGAGGCCACTCCAGACCAACAACCAGAACGGAACTCCATAGTCTCCTGAGACAGATGGACGCCTACTACTTGGATGGTCCACCAGTTTTTACATTCTTGTAAAGCCACTAGCAAGTATTGCGTCTCGGGCAGGTCCTGTATCCTAATACGGCTAAGTCCTAAGATTAATATTAATCTTAATTAATAACCCCGGAATACGACCCGTCAAATCGTTTCACTGCTGGATGAAGAGAGGCGTACTGTTAAGAATTGGAACCTAGTCAATCCTCCTCGGCCAGGATACGAACCCAGACTAAATTGCTCGCGAATTGCCGAGCTAGAGTTTCACCACTGCGCCACGGGGACTGCATATACTACTGCATGCACGGTGACCAGTCATTGAAAGTTTCTCAACAATTGGGAACTCTAATAAGAAAGTCAACCAAACCGTAGGAATAGTGAAACGAACCTTTGACTTCATGGAAAATGAAGTTATTGAACTGTAAACATCTCTGGTGCGGCCACATTTGGACTGCTGTATCAAGCATAGAGGCCTCAGCTTCAGAACATATCTGCTGTGGAGAAAGTACAACACAGAGCGACAAAAAGCATCTGAGAACTATATTGGCTCCCATACCAGGAACGGCTGAGGGCCCCAGGACTAACACAGCAAGCCAGACGGGGCATGGTGGCTCCCATACCAGGAACGGTTGAGGGCCCCAGGACTAACACAGCAAGCCAGACGGGGCATGGTGGCTCCCATACCAGGAACGGTTGAGGGCCCCAGGACTAACACAGCAAGCCAGACGTGGCATGGTGGCTCCCATACCAGGAACGGTTGAGGGCCCCAGGACTAACACAGCAAGCCAGACGGGGCATGGTGGCTCCCATACCAGGAACGGTTGAGGGCCCCAGGACTAACACAGCAAGCCAGACGTGGCATGGTGGCTCCCATACCAGGAACGGTTGAGGGCCCCAGGACTAACACAGCAAGCCAGACGGGGCATGGCGGCTCCCATACCAGGAACGGTTGAGGGCCCCAGGACTAACACAGCAAGCCAGACGGGGCATGGCGGCTCCCATACCAGGAACGGTTGAGGGCCCCAGGACGAACACAGCAAGCCACAGTATACAGAACAGCGTACAGTATACAGAACCCCGTATAGTATACAGAACAGCATACAGTATACAGAACCCCGTACAGTATACAGAACAGCATACAGTATACAGAACCCCGGACAGTATACGGAACAGCGTACAGTATACAGAGCAGTGTAAATTATACAGAACAGTGTACAGTATACAGAACAGCGTACAGTACACAGAACAGTGTACAGTATACAGAACAGTGTAAGTATACATAACAGCGTACAGTATACAGAACAGTGTACAGTATACATAACAGTGTACAGTATACAGAACAGTGTACAGTATACAGAACAGTGTAAGTATACAGAACAGTGTATAGTATACAGAGCAGTGTACAGTATACAGAACAGTGTACAGTATACAGAACAGCGTACAGTATACAGAACAGCGTACAGTATACAGAACAGCATACAGTATACAGAACAGCATTCAGTATACAGAACAGTGTACAGCATACAGAAACCCTATACAGTATACAGAACTGCGTACAGTATACAGAACACCATACAGTATACTGAACCCCATATAGTATACAGAACCCTGTAAAGAATACAGAACAATGTACAGTATACACAACAGTGTACATTATACAGAACAGTGTACAGTATACAGAACAGTGTACAGTATACAGAACAGTGTACAGTATACAGAACAGTGTACAGTATACAGGAGAGCATACAGTATACAGAACCCCGTACAGTATACAGAACAGTGTACAGTATACAGAACCCCGTACAGTATACAGAACAGCATACAATATACAGAACCCCATACAGTATACAGAACAGTGTATATTATACAGAACCCCATACAGTATACAGAACAGTGTATATTATACAGAACAGCGTAGAGTATACAGAACAGTGTACAGTATGCAGAACCTCGTACAGTATACAGAACAGTGTACAGTATACAGAGCCCTGTACACTATACAGCACCCCGTACAGTATACAGCACCCTGTACAGTATACAGAACACTGTACCAATAATCCTGGCCAATAACGATGGTCTGCTTTCAGCCACTGATACTGCTATTGAATTCAAGAGATTCTTCTCTTCCATTGGGTCAACCTTGCAAATGATATTCCATCTTTCAGTACTGATGTTCAGGACTATCTTACAGATAACTACCCACAGTCTCTGTACCTAACGCCCGCTAATTCCACTGATGTTACTGACATAATCAGTTCCCTTAAGACCAAATCTAGTGCCCTTGCTGAGATACCAACTCTAATCTACAAAAAAAACTCCAGATCTTTAGCCCATGCCATTGCATTGCTCTACAAGTCACTTGAACTCCAAACTTTTCCAGATATTCTAAAAAAAAGCGAGAGTAACCCCAGTCCATAAATGTGGTGATCTCACTGATGTCAACAACTTCAGACCCATATCAATTCTGCCAAGCTTGTCAAAAGTATTTGAAAAACTAATCTACAAGCAGCTTTACTCTTATCTAGCCAAACACAATATACTTAGCTCTTGTTAATATGGCTTCAGACCCCCCAAAAAAGTATTAACGATGCACTTAACTTGATACATGCAGCTCTTGATAAAACTTGATACATGCAGCTCTTGATAAAAATGAGTTCCCTGTTGGGTTGTTTGTGGACCTGCATAAGGCTTTTGACACTGTCAACCACCAAAACCTTCTTCTTAAATTACATCATTATGGAGACAGAGGTCACTTCCTGCAATACCTTCAATCTTACCTTACTGACAGGCTTCAGTATGTTTCTGTGAATAATTCAATTTCTCCCACCCTACCCATCAACACTGGTGTTCCTCAGGGCAGCATACTTGGCCCTCTCCTCTTTCTCATCTACATTAATGACCTTCCAAATGCCTCTCAACACCTCAAACCAATTCTATTTGCTGACGACACAACCTTCATCTTCTCCAGTCCTGACCCTCTTACTCTAAATGTCACAGTGAATACTGAACTAAATAAAGTCCATCTCTGGCTAACTGCCAACAAACTCACCCTCAACATTGACAAAACTTTCTATATTTTGTTTGGCAATAAATCCTCAAATCAAATTAATCTCGGGATAAACAATATCCAAATTTGTAACAAAGTAGATGGCAAATTCTTTGGTGTTGTTACGGCCCTCTCGGGTCGCAACTGGGTTCTTACTCTGATGTTGTTAGAGGAAGGGTATCCGGCCCCAAGCCAGTAGTGGCTTTCAAGGGATGTGATCCGTAACGCAAGTAAACTAAAAGGGGAAGGGAAAGAAAGGCAAAAACTTAATATAATATAATAACCGCCACCAATAAATAATATATATAAAGTTACACAGGGGGAGGGGTATTAACACTGCACAGGGGAATTATCTACACGGTCGTCTTCTCCTGAAGACTCTGGATCCTTTCGGTGTCAAGCCCTCGGTGCTCTCGTGGCCTCACGACGAATTCTTTGAGAAGCTGAGTCTACCCTGGCCACAGGCCAGCCAAAACACAGTTCCACTGGGGGCACCGCCGTGGAGGCCGTCAACCACAAGTCCAGCAGACTGCTGGCAGGTTCCGGATCAGCAACGCTGTTCAGGCCACTCCACGAGCGATACTAGGGTAGCGCCCTAGTCAGGAGCCTCGTGTGATACCACAGATCACTCTCCTGTCCACAATACCCCAGTGGTCAATCGTCTCCACCAGTCGGTCCCGGGTACGACAATCCTTCAACTGCCACTTCACTGGCAGGGTAACACCACAGTGTTCCTCCAGGAGGCGACTCACAGCTGCTGCAGCAAAGCACTTGGTATGGGGACGGCTGCCTTGGGTAGACTGACTCAACTTCCCTTACAGCAGTCCCAGGTTGACTCTGTAAGCAGACACGTCATCAATAACAGGGACACACTAAAGCACCTCACTCACAGGCTCAGACACAAACGCCCGACGTATCCACTCCATAGATGGCGTTGTCGTTTGAGCACCACCTCACCAGAGGTCAGCAGCGGCGGTGTTGTGAGCTGAACAGGACTGGAAACTGGCCCTTGTGGCCGCTACACTTCATCCTCACCAGGTGTCATCGTCCATTTGGAGGGGGTTTCGGGAGCTGACCCACAGATGGCGCGGTCGTCACTGCTCCGTGCTCAGACGCTGGATTCGGGTTCGTAACAGGTGTTCTCATAGACAACAAGCTGAATTTCCAGGGTCACATTCTAAATATATAAAAAAAAGTTTCAAAAACTGTTGGCATTCTTTCTAATATCAGATATTATGTACCCCGCCCAGCCCTGGTGACTCTCTATTACTCCCTCATCTATCCATATCTCAACTATGGTATTTGTGCTTGGGGTTCTACTACACAAAATCATTTACGTCCTCTAATTACTCAACAAGAAGCTGCTATTAGAACAATATCTAACTCTGGCCCCAGACAGCACTCGGTACCCTTACTCAAATCTTTAAATATGTTAGATATTAAGTCACTGCACATCATCTCATGTGTACTCAATATATTTAAAACTCTGAACTGCAATGTCAATCCTGACCTTAGAAGCTTCCTAGAAGGTTGTAACAGAACTCATGGGCATCACATCAGAAACAAATACCAATTTGATATTCCAAGAGTGCGACTTAACCAAACTAGAAATGCTCTACAATTCAAGGGACCCAGAACGTGGAATGACCTCCCCTATCATGTCAAAGACTGTACCTCTCTCAACCAGTTTAAGAGTAAAACCAAGTACTACCTAATTAACTCCATGTAACCTACCTTACCCCTTATATGTCAACCCCATGTCGTGCTATTTTTTTTTAAAACAATGCTGTTTGTTCACGAACTTGTACAATTTCTGATTTCTGCCATGTTCCCCCCCCCCCCCTTTTTTTGTATTTTTTATTCCTTTTTTCAACATAATTTATACCAAATCCCAATTACTATTAAGTTTTATTCTAAATTTTTTTTCCCATACCTTGCCCAAAACGCTATGCGTACTAGTGGCTTTAGGTACTGTATGTACTAGCTCTATTTATAAATCCAACATTATGTTTGTAAATCAACTATTTATGTACTTTCCTGAATAAAATTTACTTTACTTTACTTTACTTATTTTACCGGTAACAGAAGACAAACGACCCTGCCAACGGGCAAGGATTGAGGAATGAATAACTGGGTAGAAGTTGGAATAGAAGATAGAAGGAGACAAATGGGCAAAATGTTTCTTTCACCCTAATGCCCCTGTTACCTAGCAGTAAATAGGTACCTGGGAGTTAGACAGCTGCTACAGGTTGCTTCCTGGGGGTGTGGAACAATAAGGAGGCCTGGTCGAGGACTGGGCTGCGAGGACGCTAAGCCTCGAAATCATCTCAAAATAACCTCAAGATAACCTATTGTAAAGTCTAGGAGAGGGAATGTACTCCTGAATGGAGTATCTGGCATCTGGCATCAGCAAGAATTATAGAAAGCAGAAGGGAAGGTACTATCAAAAGTGATCTTCACAATTTATATATTTATTTATTAATTTATTTATTTATTGATTTATATATATACAAGAAGGTACATTGGGATTGTGCGGATACATAGCATAGTAATTACACTCTTGTAAAGCCATTAGTACGCGCAGTGTTTCGGGCAGGTCCTTAATCTAAGAAAATTTTAAGTAGGTAAATACTTGCAAAATTTATAAAAATTATAACAGTTACATAGCAAGAAAAAAAAATAAAAATTGAGAGAAAATTGTAGGCATATTAAGGCACATATATAGGTAGCTCAGATTGACTGCAATGGCAGCTTGAATGGTAATTTAACAAAAATTAGTAGGCACAATACAGCATATGGCTAGCACATAAAAGAAGACAGCAATGAACACAATGATAAGGTTGTTTGGGTTAAGTACATAAAGATTGCGAGATTGGCTAACACTAGATACAGAGCAAATTTAAAGTTCAATGTAGGAAACTACGAAGATGAAATTAGGTACTTTTTGGTTTTGTTTTTAAATGACGCAAAAGTTTGACAGCTTTTCAATTCACTAGGGAGTGGGTTCCATAGACTAGGTCCCTTAATTTGCATAGAGTGTTTACACAGATTAAGTTTGATCCTGGGGATATCAAAGAGATATTTATTTCTGGTGTGGTGATAATGGGTCCTATTACATCTGTCCAGGGAGAGTTTCAGAGCATGGTTTGCATGGTTGCGAAGAGGCTGGTGACGACAACGAAAGGTTTGGGTGAACGTATCAACCTGGAGGACAGAATGGCCTTGGGCTGCAAGGATATGTTTAATATCCTCGTGGCAGTCTTTCAGGTCCCTAACACCAGCCGCAACATAGTGCGGGCGGATAACAGTGCCAATACTGACATTTAACCAGGTATTTTTGGAGATCCTAACAGGGGTCTCCCCAATGCTGGACAATATGGCTAAGTGGGCAGCTGCTTCCTGAGAAGGAGCAGCAATGACACATGAACCAGTACGGGTGAGGTTAAAAAAAACAGAGGTATCCACTGAATCAGCGGGGTGTTTATGGAGGAAGAAATCATCAGACCGTGTAGAATGCAGATGGTTGAGATCAAAGTATTTAGTCCACATAGCAGGGCCAAACAAGGTGTGGAACATATTAGCACTGGCAGGAATCATGCGAGTGCAGCTGTGGGGGGGGGGGGTGAAGCACTCCCAGTAAGAGTGGGGAGAGGAGGGAGGTAAAAGGTGCTGACGTGGTCATCCCTGGGGTCGTGGAGCTCAACCCTACCACAGAGGTGGGAGGGGACCGGAGGGAGTTAGTCGATAGGGTCAAAGGAGTAGCTTGATCTGGGCCCAATGTTGCGGGAGCTAAAGAGCCCAATCTTCCAACACAGTCCGCCACGGGGGCTTGGTCGCCCACGCCACGAGCCTGGGGAAGTTATAAGAGGATCATTCAGTGGCATAGGAATGAGCAGGTATTAATTTAATTTACGAATAAACCCCCATACCCATCATGGAGCCACAATTAGAAGATAGAACACCTGGCAAGATGCCCCCCCCCTCCCCAGGGGTGCATCATGAGTGTACTCCCCGCAATCATCACCTTAAGAACCGTCAGTCCGTCGAAATCAGGTTCAGCAATGAAGGCGAGGATCGACAATAAAAGCGTCTCCTCCCTCGCAACGTCGGGTACCACAGTTCTACGGGTGAAAGTGTGCCTCCCCAAACATCCGGGCGTCAAAACAGAAGATGTTCGAAAGAATAATGAAGCCATGCAAAAGATCGGCGGGAAATGACAACTAGAAAGAAAAAGATGGGGAAGGGAAAACAAAACATAAGGAGAGGAAATAGCAACCAGCATGATTCGTAGAGACGGCAGAGGACTGTTCCATGGATCATCACACCCTGACTGCTGCCCACTAAGCCTCTCTCACGAAAGGACAATGGAGTATGTCCTTTAGAAGCATAAGGCTACTAAAGGACAGAGGAAATGCTGTCCCATGGAGCATCACACTCTGACAGCAGCCCACCAAGCCTCCTCACGTCAACAACGGGCAGGAATGTGAAGGGGTGACGGTAGGAGACCAACTCCATCGTCACCCGGCGTTAAACCCTAAACTACTGCAGCAGACAACGACTGTCAAGTGGAAGGCAGTACAGGGGCTATGCTGACCCAAACCAACACTGCTGCAACCCTGCCAACAGCCATGTTAACTCTGCCTCAGGGGAAAAGGTAACTACTAGTCAGGGGCTATTTTATGAGGGTTCCCAGAAAAACTTTGTCACACAGAGGGCGGCAGAACAAATGGAATTCAAACCAGTGATGCAGGTCACCCTGAATATACTTGGGTTTTTATCCAACAGTGGACCTAAACGTAGTCAAACCCTACATTCCCTTGGGTGGTTACCTCAGACCTGTATTCTCTATAGTCGTGGACACAATCCCATCTGACCTACATGTACCAGGTCTAGGGATCACAATTAAACATTTAAAACAGCAGCGAGTCAAATTAGCTTACTCATAAATCAAATCTAAACGTATCAAAGATATAGGAGTGTTAATTGGGTCAGATTATTGTAAATTCATCTCTGGTAAACACCATTTACACGGGATGATCGTACTGAACTCTGCAGGTGGAAAGTCCCATTGTGTGAAGAGAACTAGTATGGTGGAGATGTGATTATAAACTAGTGAAGATATTGACTCTTATACGTTTCACCTTTTTTAAGCCGGGTCTTTCCCTCTACCCCCGTCCACTCCCACAGCAGTACACAGGTGCACATAGTTACACAGCAGTACACAGGTGCACATAGTTACACAGCAGTACACAGGTGCACATAGTTACACAGCAGTACACAGGTGCACATAGTTACACAGCAGTACACAGGTGCACATAGTTACACAGCAGTACACAGGTGCACATAGTTACACAGCAGTACACAGGTGCACATAGTTACACAGCAGTACACAGGTGCACATAGTTACACAGCAGTACACAGGTGCACATAGTTACACAGCAGTACACAGGTGCACATAGTTACACAGCAGTACACAGGTGCACACAGTTACAAAAGCAGTGTGTAAACAAGAGGCTGGGTTGATATATTTGGAGGAGAGTGTGAAGCCCAGACTGTTACTGGGTCTCAGCCAGCAAGGGAGGCGCCACGCTGCCAGATGCATCAGTGTAAACATTGCCCCAACATCCCAGTGGAGTGTTTAAGGCACTCAACAACGGGTCGTTAGCAGTGTCTCTGTTACGACCCTGGGTTCTTCAGTGGAAACCAGAGGTCAAAATTTAGTTATTAAACTTTCTTATAGTACAGTTGAGCGCATCACGAGTGGCAATTGTTTGTATCTTCCCTGCCAGACGTAAGACTATTCTTGTTTCTCAAAGAGCATTTAAAGACTGAGCTGGGGGTTGATTATTAAATAATAACATAGGCACCAACTATGCTTACTAATACTTTCTAATCATTTGTAAAGTAAACCTGAGTAAACTTGGTATAGGGCTGCAGTACGATTATTTGAGCAGTCTGCCGGCAGCAGCCAGCTGGGGGGATGGAGAGAGAAACTCCATCTTTTTCTGAGCTGGCGTGGTGTGGACAGGAACCTCCTACCCTTCCTCTTCGTTTCCTTATTTCTGTGTCTTGTTTAAGATAAGTACATTATTCCATGTCTGGCATACTCATGTTCTATGTGTAGAGTAGTATATTTTGTGTGTAGTAGGTGTGTTTAGAGTTTATATTACTAGTTATTCTAAAGGGGGTACCATTGGAACCACGTGGTCCCCTACCCTAAGCTGACTCTAACTTCAAGTTATTCAGTAGTAGAGCTTTACCCTAGCTTGTGTTCAGTGTAAAACCTTGTATCCTGCTTATGTGGACCAAGGCTTTTAACGTAAGGTAGTGTGGTAAAGTTATTATTATTATTGTTATTGGTGTGAATGTATTTGGGGGGGCTGTTAAGGGGTTAATAAATAAGTAAATTAGAACAGAGTATCCCTTCTTCCTGTGTGGGAGTGCATTGATCAACCCTTAGACTGACATATATGGTCTAGTAGCAAGTTATTATTACGGTGGATAGTTTATTTTGGGGGCCGGGCCTTTTAGCTCTCCCATATTTGATAACTCTGTCTTCTAACTACCCTCACCCCTTAATAGAACCAGTTCCCCCATAGCAAGACCACCATTTTTTTTATAATAGTCTCCTATGACCAACTGCTCATACCTTTCCATGCATGTAATGTTCTTTTGTCTTGGTGTCGAGAATGGCTGATCTTAATTACCTCAGGGAATGTTATTGATGAACAATCGTCAAGGGACTTACCAATATTAGACATATATGTGCAAGTTAGTGTACCCATTTATTGTTGTCCATTATGTGGAGTGTTTGACCATATGTTGATTTATTGGTAACTACTTTTGGCCAGGAAGTCAAGGTTATGTGGTGAAGATATTGAACACATGAGCACATTAGATATAGATATATATACAGTTTTGACCAAAGGTTCACCTCAGTTACAGAGGAGACAGTCACGTGTGATATAAGACAATTAACAACATGTTTGTAACATGGTATAACGGGAGTGTTGAGGAGAGTTCAAGAAGAGTACACTGAGGGGTTGTGGGTCCAGCCTCAGTTAATATCAATATTTGCCATCGTCATTTATTTGTATTGAATGTTCTATTTTTTGACTTAGGAGTTTATTTCCTACCTCTGCAGGTGTGGAAGTGAACCGAGAGTAATTAAAGCCCATCACTATTTCTCGAATACATATTGTTACTAATCAGGATGGGAATAATTAAATTTGTGAGAAAATCCTTAGGAGCCGTGATGAGGATTCGAACCATTGTGGTGGGTATTTTCATGCTCATGCCCCAGACAATCAGGCCATGACATATCAAAGAACTGCAATCTGGAGTTCTGCAGAGCACACGAGGGTTTTCTGAGGCTTCCACTGACGCCGGACCAGGATTTTCACACAATCCACCCCCCCCCCATGCACTCTGACAAAGTGCATGGGGGGTAATCACATGTTAGTGTCATTACTCTGTGTATTAAAAGAGGAGCATCAGAGGTAGAACATTCCTAAATGACAGCGAGAGTGCATGGGGGAAATTGTGTGAAAATCCTGGTCAGGCTTCAGTGGAGATCAATGAAAAACATAGACTTGCCAAATATCAATAAGTGTCTAGGGGAGTGAAAGGCTAACAAAAAATATACCAGTTTACTGGGCATTAACATAAATGAACATAACTTGAAAAAGAATACAATCTATAAACTCACACTCAATGATTTATCCAGCTTCTCAAAGCTGGGCATGATCATCAACAGGTCTCAAAACTGCATACAATTAAATTTTTTTTTAAATTTTGCCCCGAGGGGCGAGTTTATTGGGCAGCGCCACTCATCTTGTGAGTGAACATACCGCCATAGCAGAATGTACAACACTCCCCAATAGGAAGAAAACCCGCTGGGTTGTTCATCCTGTCACTTGTACCCAGACACAGCTGGGACTTGCTTAACTGTCTCAAGTGAACAGCTCCTCAAACAAGAAGATTAACATTTATCAACCCTTAAAAGCTTACGTTATCTTGCGGGTGCAAAATGGGGAAATCTTTTAAGAACAGTATCAATATTTGACAAATAGTGTTTTCCTAACTCAAACAATGTGGGGTTTATTATTCTACAGTTATTCCTAATGTCTCTCAGGTGTTCACATTCACGTAGATAGTGGTCAAGGCGGTGTCCATCACTCTCACCACAGATTCTGCAACTTCGCTGATCAACTGTTGTTTCCATTCCAAATCTCCATGGATATTTGTATCCAAGACGGATTCTCGCTATTACAGATTCTCTCACTCGTCGTCCCCCTCTTCGGCCATACTGATTGGGATTGCCAGCTGCAACCATGTTGTACCATCGTACAGATTCACTGGTTTGTGCTTCTATCCTCCTTTCCTCAGTTACCTTGTCACGGTGATGTTGCCTGATAATACCTCTAATTTGTAGTTGAGTCTTGGGTATGAAGTATTCAATATGGTCTCCTTCAGCGCCTTCAGCAGCCAGCACATCTGCTCGTTCATTCCCACATATTCCAACATGGGAGGGGATCCACAGAAACTTGATGACTCTTCCCTGATTGGTAAGTACTCTCACAGCTCTCTTGATTTCAGCGACTATTGCAAGATTTTCTGCCTGATTTTTACTTAGGCTTTGCAGTGCTGCTTTTGAATCGGTGCAAATCACTGCACCATTAGTGTTCCGTTCAAGAAACCTTAACGCCATAACAATGGCAGTTAGCTCTGCTTGCGTTGAAGAGGCATAGTTCTCAATACGTGCTTTTTCTTCATTTCTGCGTTGGAAGGTATTATCCTTGATTACCGTGTATGCTGCACCAGCCCTGCCATTGATAGGATTAGATGACCCGTCAGTGTAGATTTGATCTAGTTCATCTCCGGCTTCTTTATAAATGTCCTCGAGATACTTGTGCCTCATTTCTTGTGGTATCATGTTGGATTTTTTCATTGCCATTTCATTGATGATGATCTTGCATGAGTCATCCTCCCAGGGAGGTAACCTCTCTACAGGCAGGAGCTCACGGGCTTGCTCAAGCAGGTGAAGCTCTTCAAGGTAGCAGACTGCTCTGTGATGCCATTTTTTGCTTCTCCTGTTTCCCCCTGAAAGTAGCACAGAGCTCAGTTTTTTCTTGGCAATATCATTGTAATGGGGATCTCTGGCTATCCTAATTGCAAGCTTAGCATTCAGCTCCTGAATTCTGTTTTTAATACTGGGAAGGGACAACTCCTCTCGTAGATTAGACGTTTTGGCAGTTCTTGGGACTCCAAGAATGATTGTCATGGCTTCATTTTGAATGCTTTCAAGCCTTTTCATATCGGTTTGGGAGTAGGTGCTCAGTACTGGTGCGGCATAGTCTATGACGGAGCGCACATAGGCTGTGTACATCATTTTGAGCACGGCAATTGAGGCTCCATGTCCATTCCAGGTCATAGCTTTCAGTGCCTTGAGTCGACTTTTGCATGTTCCTATGAGTTGATTGAGCTCCTCTTTCTTTCCCTTGTTAGAGCCGACAGTGACGCCAAGGTACCGGTAGTGGTCAACCCATTCAAGTGTTACACCATTAATTTGCAGTTCTTCATTTGCTCTCCGCTTGTGATGGGAGTATGCCTTCGTCTTGTTTGTGGAGAGAGTGAAACCGAGCTCAATACATTTCCTTCCGAGGAGTTCAATGGACTGTTCAATTTTTCCCAAGGTGGGAGCTTGTATTAGGACATCATCTGCATATCCCACTTGTTGTGTTCCTTCCGGAAAATCAATATTTGCAATGGCGTTCATAAGTACATTGAATAGTGTAGGGCTTAAGACTCCGCCTTGGGGGGTCCCGAGTTCCATACTCATTGTTCTGGAGACTGCTCCATTGAAGCAAACCTTGGCTTCCCTTCCTGTGAGGTAGTCTTCAACCCATTTCATGAGTCTCCCCTTGACACCCATGCATGCAAGCTCGTCCAGGATCGCAATCCCCTGTGCTTTGTCGAAGGCTCCTTTGATGTCAACAAATACAGAGTACCTAGCCGTGTCATTAACCAAGTAATTAACTATACAATTTGCTGTGCTCCGTCCTTTAACAAATCCATTGACCCCCTCCCCTAACCTGCCTATTTTGTGCAACAGTCGGTTTAGGATGATCCTTTCAAGCATCTTGCAAGTGCATGACACGAGGCTGATAGGTCTGTAATTACCAGGGTCATTAGGCTTCGGTATGGGAATAATTATTGCGTGTTTCCATTGTGTGGGCAACACTCCACTTAGGAATGACTTGTTAAACAGGTGGAGTAGTGGATTCCCAGACACTGCACACAGTGCATTGAGTATGTCGTAGGTGACGCCATCTTCACCAGGTGCTGTACTTTTACCCTTTTTCATAGCGCCCCTTACTTCTTGGGCTGTGATTGGTTCCCCATACTCGTCATCACTAGACAGTGCTCTTGTTATCCTAATTCTTCTGTCATCATGTCGCAGGAGCTGTTCCCTGCTGATTTCTGCAGGGAGGGAGGAGGAGGATGCTGCATCACTCCACTTGTGAATTAGTTCCTCAGCCTTACCCTGGGGGTCTTTGTGAGCCGCAGGCCGGGCTCTGCCCCCCTTAGCTATCTGAATTTTTGCCCACACTTGTCTTGCAGATGTTTCCCGTCCAATAGAGCTAGTGAACTCAAGCCATTGTCTTTCCCGCTCTTTAATCTTCTCTTCCCTGGCTACTTGACACACTGTCTTAAACAACTCTTGGTTACTTTCAGTGGGATGTCTCCGGTACTCTCTACTCATGTCTCGCACATTTGCGTTAAGCATCTTTATGTAATCATTCTCATACCATTTTATTTTCTTCCTCTGAGGGTTACTTCGCCCAGGCGTACGGCGCGGAACTCTTAGACAGCTCTCAATTTGGTGGTTAAGGTCATCAACAAATGTGTTAATGTCTTCTGGGATTTGGTATTCCGTGAACCAGTCACTCATCCTGTTTATGAAGTGCGGCCTCATATCTGGTCCGAGTGATAACCTTTTTCTTTTATTTGTCTCTTTCCTTCTCTTGCTCATGTCGACGGTGGTAATCAGTGCCCAATGGTCACTACATAAACTGTGCACAATGTGTGTACTGGCATCCGTGTCCTGTGCATTCAGCAGGAGAGCATAATCTAATCTTCCTCCTCTGAGGTGAGTTGGCTGTTCATCACCCAGGACCCTAAGGTTTTCACTTCCCCTGACAAAGAGTGACAGTTTCCGTCCATTGACATTGGGCTGATGACAGTTGGCACCAAAGTGTGGGTGTCTGGCATTCAGGTCACCAACCAGCAGGGTAGGTTCTTCATTAACAAACTCAGGCAGTGCGTCAAGGTCAAGTTTACTCTGTGGCACATATAGGTTGATTATATGTAGGGCATTATTGTTTAAGTAAAGGGTTACTCCCAGTGATTCAAACTCATCCCCCATTTGCAGGTCATCAATAATCTGTGCGGGAATGTTGTTATTTACATAAGTGATGAGACCCCGTTTTCTTTCCCCATGTGGCAGGGAGAACTTGCGATAACCGCTGAACCTTGGGTTGAAGTCATCACCTACCATTGTCTCCTGTAGCACTATGACGTCAGTTTGGT
>NW_025571357.1:0-37867 GCF_020424385.1 Procambarus clarkii | reverse complement strand
GGTACAGTGAACTAGAGTGGCAGCACAACACCACAGTAGTGATGGTGATGGTACAGTGAACTAGAGTGGCAGCACAACACCACAGTCCACCACAGTCACCTCCGTAATGTCACTGTGGTTGACTGCTGCCCTCACCACATCCAGGCCGCTCACCACATCACCGAAGACATGTGACCACAGGTAACCATCCTGGCGGTCCCTGGTGGTGATGAAGAACTGGGCACTCCTGGGACCCCCCAGATCATCGCAGCACAACACAGCTCCTGCCCGGCGTGACTCCCGGTACCGCCCCTGGAGGTCAGGCAGCAGTGGGGCTCCTCGCGCACCATCATTACTCTCGTAGTCTCCGCCCTTCACCCACTCCCCCGGCTGACCCTTGTCGCACACTTGCAACAGTTTGGTGTTGCGGTAGGTGTGGCCCCGCTGGCCCGTACACAACAACACAAACTGTCTGGCCAGCGGAGTGTCAGGGGTCAGCCGGATGGTGACCCGCCCTCTTGTTGACCCCCCCACCCGAGGTCAAGGAACGCCAGGGTGCAGGAGGGCTCCAGCACGCCCACAACCTCACTCTCCTGCAGGAAATGAAATAAATCATGCTGATAACTATAACAAAATGTTATCATATTAGTTATGATAACTCAGTAAATCAGTAATGTCAGTAAGACTAGTGGGTGTAATAAAGTAACCTGGAGGGCGTGGGCGTCGGCGGGCGTGGGCTGACGCAGGAGTGGGTGGAGGTACAGCTGTCCGTCTTGTAGAGTTATCCTGGCGGCGCGGCGGCCATCTTGGTCTTCCTGGACGGCCAACACCCGGCCAGCCTCCACCAGCCTCTTGACGGGCTCCCTCATCCTGCGGAGGTCCTCAACCTGTGGTCAGTGTCAGCCCCATTATAACCAGTAGACAGTGTCAGCCCCATTATAACCTGTGGACAGTGTCAGCCCCATTATAACCTGTGGACAGTGTCAGCCCCATTATCACCTGTGGACAGTGTCAGCCCCATTATAACCTGTGGACAGTGTCAGCCCCATTATCACCTGTGGTCAGTGTCAGTTCCATTATCAACTGTGGTCAATGTCAGCCCCATTATCACCTGTGGACAGTGTCATCCCCATTATCAACTGTGGACAGTGTCAGCCCCATTATCACCTGTGTCAGTGTCAGCCCCATTATCACCTGTGGTAAGTGTCAGCCCCATTATCACCTGTGGTCAGTGTCAGCCCCATTATCACCAGTGGTCAGTGTCAGCCCCATTATCACCTGTGGTCAGTCCCATTATCACCTGTGGTCAGTGTCAGCCCCATTATCACCTGTGGTCAGTCCCATTATCACCTGTGGTCAGTGTCAGCCCCATTATCACCTGTGGTCAGTGTCAGCCCCATTATCACCTGTGGTCAGTACCATTATCACCTGTGGACAGTGTCAGCCTCATTATCACATGTGGACAGTGTCAGCCCCATTATCACCTGTGGTCAGTGTCAGCCCCATTATGTTGCACTTGTAGCTCCAGTCCACTCTCCTGGCAGGAACTTGGTGGTGGTGGACCTGTAGATCCAGCCCCCCTCTACTGGTAGGGGGTTGGTGCTGGACCTGTAGCTCCAGCCCCCCCTCTACTGGAAAAGGTTGGTGCTGAAGCTGTGGCTCCAGCCCCACTCTACTGGCAGGGGGTTGGTGCTGAACCTGAAACTCCAGCCCCCCTCTACTGACAGAGGGTTGGTTCTGGACCTGTAGCTCCAGACCCCCTCTACTGGCAGGGGGTTAGTGCTGGACCAGTAGCTCCAGCCCCCTCTACTGGCAGGGGGTTGGTTCTGGACCTGTAGCTCCTACCTCCCCCCACCGTCTGGTGGAAGGGGGTTGGTGCAGGACCTTTAGCTCCAGCCCCCCTCTACTAGCAGGGGTTGGTGCTGGACCTGTAGCTCCAGCCCCCTTCTACTGGCAGGGGAGGTTGGTGCTGGACATGTAGCTCCAGCCCCACCACTCTACTGGCAGGGGGGTTGGTGCTGGACCTGTAGCTCCAGCCCCTCTCTACTAGCAGGGGATTGGTGCTGGACCTGTAGCTCCAGCCCACCTTTACTCGCAGGGGGATGGTGATGGACCTGTAGCTCCAGTCAGCTTCTACTGGCGGGGGAGGTTCGTGCTGGACCTGTAGCTACAGCCCCACCCCTCTACTGGCAGAGGGATTGCTGCTGGAAAAGTAGTTCCAGCCCCCCCCCTCTACTTCCATGGGGTTGGTGCTGATCATGCACCTCCAGCCCCCCTCTACTGGCAGGGGGTTGGTACTGGACCTGTAGCTCCAGCCCAATTCTACTGGCAGGGGGTTGGTGCAGGACCTGTAGTCCAGGCCACCTATACTGGCAGGGGGTTGGTGCTGGACCTGTAGCTCCAGCCCCCCTATACTGGCCGGGGGTTGGTGCTGGACCTGTAGCTCCAGCCCCCCTCTACTGGCAGGGGGTTGGTGATGGACCTGTAGTTCCAGCTCCGCCCCCCCCCCTCTACTGGCAGAAGGTTGGTTTTGGACCTGTAGCTCCAGCCCCCCCTCTACTGGCAGGGGGTTGGTTTGGACCTGTAGCTCCAGCCCCCCCTCTACTGGCAGGGGGTTGGTGCTGGACCTGTAGATACAGCCCCCCTCTACTGGCAAGGGGTTAATCCTAGACCTGTATCTCCAGCCCCTCTTCTACTGGCAAGGGGTTGGTGTTGGAACTGTCGGTTAGCCCCTCTACTGGCAGGGGGCTGGTGCTGGACCTGTAGCTCCGGCCCTCTCTACTAGCAGGGGGTTCGTACTGGATCTGTAGCTCCAGTCCCCCTCTACTGGCACGGGGGTTGGTGATAGACCTGTAGCTCCAGCCCCCCCCCCTCTACTGGCAAGGGGTTGGTGCTGGACCTGAAGCTCCAGCCCCCCTACCATTCTCAGAGGACGGGGGTTGGTGTTGGACCTGTAGCTCCAGCACCCTTTCTACTGGCAGGGGGTTGGTGCTGGACCTGTAGCTCCAGCCCCCCTTTACTGGCAGGGGGTTGGTGCTGGACCTGTAGCTCCAGCCATCCTCTATTGGCAAGATGTTGGTGCTAAACCTGTAGGTCCAGACCCCCTCAACTGGCAGGGGGTTGCTGATGGACCTGTAGCTGATGCCGACCCCCCCCTCTACTGGCAAGGGGTTGGTGCTGGATCTGTTGCTCCAGCCTGCCTCTACTGGCAGGGGGGTTTGGTGCTGGACCAGTAGCTCCAGCCCCCCCTCTACTGGCAAGGAGTTGGTGCTGGAAATGTACCCACAGCCCCCCTTTACTGCCAGGGGTTGGTGCTGGACTTGTAGCTCAAGCCCCCATCTACTGACAGGGGATGGGTGCAGGGACCTGTAGGTTCAGCCCCCCTCTGCAGGCAGGGGGTTGGTGGTGGACCTGTAGCTCCAGCCCCCCCCCCCACCTCTACTGGCAGGGGATTGATGCTGGACCTGTAGGTTCAGCCCCCACTCTACTGGCATGGGGTTGGTGCTGGACCTGTAGCCCTAGCTCCCTTCAACTGGCAGGGGGTTGGTGCTGGACCTGTAGCTCCAGCCCCCCTCTACTGGCAGGGGGTTGGTGCTAGACCTGTAGCTCCAGCCCCCCTCTATTGGCAGGGGGTTGGTACTGGACCTGTAGCTCCAGCCCACCTCTACTGGCAGGGGGTTGGTGCTGGACCTGTAACTCCAGCTCCCTTCTACTGGCAGGGGGTTGGTGCTGGACCTGTAGCTCCAGCCCCCATCTACTGGCAGGGGGGTTGGTGCTGGACCAGTAGCTCTTGCCCCCCTCTACCGGCAGGGGATTGGTACTGGACCTGTAGCTCGAGCCCTCCTCTACTGGCAGGGGGTTGGTGCTGGACCTGTAGCTCCAGCCCCCCTCTACTGACAGAGGGTTGGTTCTGGACCTGTAGCTCCAGACCCCCTCTACTGTCAGGGGGTTAGTGCTGGACCAGTAGCTCCAGCCCCCTCTACTGGCAGGGGGTTGGTTCTGGACCTGTAGCTCCTACCTCCCCCCACCGTCTGGTGGAAGAGGGTTGGTGCAGGACCTGTAGCTCCAGCCCCCCTCTACTAGCAGGGGTTGATGCTGGACCTGTAGCTCCAGCCCCCTTCTACTGGCAGGGGAGGTTGGTGCTGGACATGTAGCTCCAGCCCCACCACTCTACTGGCAGGGGGGTTGGTGCTGGACCTGTAGCTCCAGCCCCTCTCTACTAGCAGGGGATTGGTGCTGGACCTGTAGCTCCAGCCCACCTTTACTCGCAGGGGGATGGTGATGGACCTGTAGCTCCAGTCAGCTTCTACTGGCGGGGGAGGTTCGTGCTGGACCTGTAGCTACAGCCCCACCCCTCTACTGGCAGAGGGGTTGCTGCTGGAAAAGTAGTTCCAGCCCCCTTCCCTCTACTTCCATGGGGTTGGTGCTGAACATGCACCTCCAGCCCCCCTCTACTGGCAGGGGGTTGGTACTGGACCTGTAGCTCCAGCCCAATTCTACTGGCAGGGGGTTGGTGCTGGACCTGTAGTCCAGGCCACCTCTACTGGCAGGGGGTTGGTGCTGGACCTGTAGCTCCAGCCCCCCTATACTGGCCGGGGGTTGGTGCTGGACCTGTAGCTCCAGCCCCCCTCTACTGGCAGGGGGTTGGTGATGGACCTGTAGTTCCAGCCCCGCCCCCCCCCCCCTCTACTGGCAGAAGGTTGGTTTTGGACCTGTAGCTCCAGCCCCCCCTCTACTGGCAGGGGGTTGGTTTGGACCTGTAGCTCCAGCCCCCCCTCTACTGGCAGGGGGTTGGTGCTGGACCTGTAGATACAGCCCCCCTCTACTGGCAAGGGGTTAGTCCTAGACCTGTATCTCCAGCCCCCCTTCTACTGGCAGGGGGTTGGTGTTGGAACTGTCGGTTAGCCCCTCTACTGGCAGGGGGCTGGTGCTGGACCTGTAGCTCTGGCCCTCTCTACTAGCAGGGGGTTCGTACTGGATCTGTAGCTCCAGTCCCCCTCTACTGGCACGGGGGTTGGTGATAGACCTGTAGCTCCAGCCCCCCCCCCCCTCTACTGGCAAGGGGTTGGTGCTGGACCTGAAGCTCCAGCCCCCTACCATTCTCCTAGTACGGGGGTTGGTGTTGGACCTGTAGCTCCAGCACCCTTTCTACTGGCAGGGGGTTGGTGCTGGACCTGTAGCTCCAGCCCCCCCTACCATTCTCCTAGTACGGGGGTTGGTGCTGGACCTGTAGCTCCAGCCCCCCTCTACTGGCAAGGGGTTGGTACTGGACCTGAAGCTCCAGCTCCCCTACCATTCTCAGAGGACGGGGGTTGGTGTTGGACCTGTAGCTCCAGCACCCTTTCTACTGGCAGGGGGTTGGTGCTGGACCTGTAGCTCCAGCCCCCCTACCATTCTCCTAGTACGGGGGTTGGTGTTGGACCTGTAGCTCCAGCACCCTTTCTACTGGCAGGGGGTTGGTGCTGGACCTGTAGCTCCAGCCCCCCTACCATTCTCCTAGTACGGGGGTTGGTGCTGGACCTGTAGCTCCAGTCCCCCTCTACTGGCAAGGGGTTGGTGCTGGACCTGAAGCTCCAGCCCCCCTACCATTCTCAGAGGACGGGGGTTGGTGTTGGACCTGTAGCTCCAGCACCCTTTCTACTGGCAGGGGGTTGGTGCTGGACCTGTAGCTCCAGCCCCCCTTTACTGGCAGGGGGTTGGTGCTGGACCTGTAGCTCCAGCCATCCTCTATTGGCAAAATGTTGGTGCTAAACCTGTAGGTCCAGACCCCCTCAACTGGTAGGGGGTTGCTGATGGACCTGTAGCTGATGCCGACCCCCCCCTCTACTGGCAAGGGGTTGGTGCTGGATCTGTTGCTCCAGCCTGCCTCTACTGGCAGGGGGGTTTGGTGCTGGACCAGTAGCTCCAGCCCCCCGTCTACTGGCAAGGAGTTGGTGCTGGAAATGTACCCACAGCCCCCCTTTACTGCCAGGGGTTGGTGCTGGACTTGTAGCTCAAGCCCCCATCTACTGACAGGGGATGGGTGCAGGGACCTGTAGGTTCAGCCCCCTCTGCAGGCAGGGGGTTGGTGGTGGACTGTAGCTCCAGCCCCCTCCCACCTCTACTGGCAGGGGATTGATGCTGGACCTGTAGGTTCAGCCCCCACTCTACTGGCATGGGGTTGGTGCTGGTCCTGTAGCTCCAGCCCCCCTCTATTGGCAGGGGGTTGGTACTGGACCTGTAGCTCCAGCCCACCTCTACTGGCAGGGGGTTGGTGCTGGACCTGTATCTCCAGCTCCCTTCTACTGGCAGGGGGTTGGTGCTGGACCTGTAGCTCCAGCCCCCATCTACTGGCAGGGGGTTGGTGCTGGACCAGTAGCTCTTGCCCCCCTCTACCGGCAGGGGATTGGTACTGGACCTGTAGCTCGAGCCCTCCTCTACTGGCAGGGGGTTGGTGCTGGACCTGTAGCTCCAGCCCCCCTCTACTGGCAGGGGGTGGAGCTGGACCTGTAGCTCCAGACCCCCCTCTACTGGCATGGGGTTGGTGCTGGACCAGTAGCTCCAGCCCCCTCTACTGGCAGGGGGTTGGTGCTGGACCTGTAGCTCCAGCCCCCTCTACCTCTACCTGTAGCAGGGCAGGGGGTTGGTGCTGGACCTGTAGCTCCAGTCCCCCTTACTGGCAGGGGGTTGGTATTATATCTGGCCCCAGCCCCCCCCCCCTCTACTAGCAGGGGGTTGGTGCTGGACCTGTAGCTCCAGCCCCCTCTACTGGCAGGTGGTTGGTGCTGGACCTGGCTCCAGGGCAGGGGGTTGTTGCTGGACCTGTAGTAGCTCTACTGCAGGGGGTTGGTGCTGGACCCCTCTACTGGCAGGGGGTTGGTGCTGGACCTGTAGCTCAAGCCCCCCTCTACTGGCAGGGGGTTGGTGCTGGTCCTGTAGCTCCAGCCCCTCTCTACTGGCAGGGGGTTGGTGCTGGACCTGTAGCCCCAGCCCCCTCCAGGGGTTTGGTGCTGGACCCTCCTACTTTACTGGCAGGTGGTTGGTGCTGGACCTGTAGCTCCAGCCCTCCTCATCTGGTAGGGGGTTAGTGCTGGACTTGTAGCTCCAGCGCCCACTGGCAGGGGGTTGGTCCAGGACCTCTAGCTGCAGCCCTCCTCTACTGGCAGGGGGTTGGTGCTGAACCTGTAGCTCAAGCCCCCTACTGGTAGGGGGTTGGTGTTGGACTTGTAACCCCAGCCCCCCTCCAGGGGGTAGGTGCCCCCCCAGCCCCACTCTACTGGCAGGGGGTTGGTGCTGGACACTGTAATGCTCCCTGTAGCTCCCCCCCTCTACTGGCAAGGGGTTAGTGCTGGACCAGTAGCTCCAGCCCCCTCTACTGGCAGGGGGTTGGTTCTGGACCTGTAGCTCCTACCTCCCCCCACCGTCTGGTGGAAGGGGGTTGGTGCAGGACCTGTAGCTCCAGCCCCCCTCTACTAGCAGGGGTTGGTGCTGGACCTGTAGCTCCAGCCCCCTTCTACTGGCAGGGGGATGGTGATGGACCTGTAGCTCCAGTCAGCTTCTACTGGCGGGGGAGGTTCGTGCTGGACCTGTAGCTACAGCCCCACCCCTCTACTGGCAGAGGGGTTGCTGCTGGAAAAGTAGTTCCAGCCCCCCCCTCTACTTCCATGGGGTTGGTGCTGAACATGCACCTCCAGCCCCCCTCTACTGGCAGGGGGTTGGTACTGGACCTGTAGCTCCAGCCCAATTCTACTGGCAGGGGGTTGGTGCTGGACCTGTAGTCCAGGCCACCTCTACAGGCAGGGGGTTGGTGCTGGACCTGTAGCTCCAGCCCCCCTATACTGGCCGGGGGTTGGTGCTGGACCAGTAGCTCCAGCCCCCCTATACTGGCTGGGGGTTGGTGCTGGACCTGTAGCTCCAGCCCCCCTCTACTGGCAGGGGGTTGGTGATGGACCTGTAGTTCCAGCCCCGCCCCCCCCCCCCTCTACTGGCAGAAGGTTGGTTTTGGACCTGTAGCTCCAGCCCCCCCCTCTACTGGCAGGGGGTTGGTTTTGGACCTGTAGCTCCAGCCCCCCCTCTACTGGCAGGGGGTTGGTGCTGGACCTGTAGATACAGCCCCCCTCTACTGGCAAGGGGTTAGTCCTAGACCTGTATCTCCAGCCCCCCTTCTACTGGCAGGGGGTTGGTGTTGGAACTGTGGGTTAGCCCCTCTACTGGCAGGGGCCTGGTGCTGGACCTGTAGCTCCGGCCCTCTCTACTAGCAGGGGGTTCGTACTGGATCTGTAGCTCCAGTCCCCCTCTACTGGCACGGGGGTTGGTGCTGGACCTGTAGCTCCACCCCCCCCCCTCTACTGGCAAGGGGTTGGTGCTGGACCTGAAGCTCCAGCCCCCTACCATTCTCCTAGTACGGGGGTTGGTGTTGGACCTGTAGCTCCAGCACCCTTTCTACTGGCAGGGGGTTGGTGCTGGACCTGTAGCTCCAGCCCCCCTACCATTCTCCTAGTACGGGGGTTGGTGCTGGACCTGTAGCTCCAGTCTCCCTCTACTGGCAAGGGGTTGGTGCTGGACCTGAAGCTCCAGCCCCCCTACCATTCTCAGAGGACGGGGGTTGGTGTTGGACCTGTAGCTCCAGCACCCTTTCTACTGGCAGGGGGTTGGTGCTGGACCTGTAGCTCCAGCCCCCCTTTACTGGCAGGGGGTTGGTGCTGGACCTGTAGCTCCAGCCATCCTCTATTGGCAAGATGTTGGTGCTAAACCTGTAGGTCCAGCCCCCCTATACTGGCCGGGGGTTGGTGCTGGATCTGTAGCTCCAGCCCCCCTATACTGGCCGGGGGTTGGTGTTGGACCTGTAGCTCCAGCCCCCCTCTACTGGCAGGGGGTTGGTGATGGACCTGTAGTTCCAGCCCCGCTCCCCCCCCTCTACTGGCAGAAGGTTGGTTTTGGACCTGTAGCTCCAGCCCCCCCTCTACTGGCAGGGGGTTGGTGCTGGACCTGTAGATACAGCCCCCCTCTACTGGCAAGGGGTTAGTCCTAGACCTGTATCTCCAGCCCCCCTCTACTGGCAGGGGGTTGGTGTTGGAACTGTAGGTCCATCCCCTCTACTGGCAGGGGGCTGGTGCTGGACCTGTAGCTCCAGCCCTCTCTACTGGCAGGGGGTTCGTACTGGATCTGTAGCTCCAGTCCCCCTCTACTGGCACGGTGGTTGGTGCTGGACCTGTAGCTCCAGCCCCCTTCTACTGGCAGGGGAGGTTGGTGCTGGACATGTAGCTCCAGCCCCACCACTCTACTGGCAGGGGGGTTGGTGCTGGACCTGTAGCTCCAGCCCCTCTCTACTAGCAGGGGATTGGTGCTGGACCTGTAGCTCCAGCCCACCTTTACTCGCAGGGGGATGGTGATGGACCTGTAGCTCCAGTCAGCTTCTACTGGCGGGGGAGGTTCGTGCTGGACCTGTAGCTACAGCCCCACCCCTCTACTGGCAGAGGGGTTGCTGCTGGAAAAGTAGTTCCAGCCCCCCTCCCTCTACTTCCATGGGGTTGGTGCTGAACATGCACCTCCAGCCCCCCTCTACTGGCAGGGGGTTGGTACTGGACCTGTAGCTCCAGCCCAATTCTACTGGCAGGGGGTTGGTGCTGGACCTGTAGTCCAGGCCACCTCTACTGGCAGGGGGTTGGTGCTGGACCTGTAGCTCCAGCCCCCCTATACTGGCCGGGGGTTGGTGCTGGACCTGTAGCTCCAGCCCCCCTCTACTGGCAGGGGGTTGGTGATGGACCTGTAGTTCCAGCCCCGCCCCCCCCCCCCTCTACTGGCAGAAGGTTGGTTTTGGACCTGTAGCTCCAGCCCCCCCTCTACTGGCAGGGGGTTGGTTTGGACCTGTAGCTCCAGCCCCCCCTCTACTGGCAGGGGGTTGGTGCTGGACCTGTAGATACAGCCCCCCTCTACTGGCAAGGGGTTAGTCCTAGACCTGTATCTCCAGCCCCCCTTCTACTGGCAGGGGGTTGGTGTTGGAACTGTCGGTTAGCCCCTCTACTGGCAGGGGGCTGGTGCTGGACCTGTAGCTCTGGCCCTCTCTACTAGCAGGGGGTTCGTACTGGATCTGTAGCTCCAGTCCCCCTCTACTGGCACGGGGGTTGGTGATAGACCTGTAGCTCCAGCCCCCCCCCCCTCTACTGGCAAGGGGTTGGTGCTGGACCTGAAGCTCCAGCCCCCTACCATTCTCCTAGTACGGGGGTTGGTGTTGGACCTGTAGCTCCAGCACCCTTTCTACTGGCAGGGGGTTGGTGCTGGACCTGTAGCTCCAGCCCCCCCTACCATTCTCCTAGTACGGGGGTTGGTGCTGGACCTGTAGCTCCAGCCCCCCTCTACTGGCAAGGGGTTGGTGCTGGACCTGAAGCTCCAGCCCCCCTACCATTCTCAGAGGACGGGGGTTGGTGTTGGACCTGTAGCTCCAGCACCCTTTCTACTGGCAGGGGGTTGGTGCTGGACCTGTAGCTCCAGCCCCCCTACCATTCTCCTAGTACGGGGGTTGGTGTTGGACCTGTAGCTCCAGCACCCTTTCTACTGGCAGGGGGTTGGTGCTGGACCTGTAGCTCCAGCCCCCCTACCATTCTCCTAGTACGGGGGTTGGTGCTGGACCTGTAGCTCCAGTCCCCCTCTACTGGCAAGGGGTTGGTGCTGGACCTGAAGCTCCAGCCCCCCTACCATTCTCAGAGGACGGGGGTTGGTGTTGGACCTGTAGCTCCAGCACCCTTTCTACTAGCTCCAGCACCCTTTCTACTTTCTACTAGATGTCTCTTCGCTCATCTCACCGAACCCTACAGGCTCTTTGATATATTGTTTAATTAATTGAGCTTCACAAATAAAGCTTATAATTGTATATGTTATCAAAAAGGCAGAGCTTATTTTAGTTCATTTATTATGCACCCCATACCAATCCTATGAGCGATAGTGGAGTGTTACAGAGGCACATAATGGGCTCAGGGACTGAGCCCCACAATTCATATAGCCAAGGAAGTTATAATCTTGATAAGCTAGTTACAAAAGTCAATGCACATTGTCACATCAACAATGGGCTCGAGACCGACCACAAGTACAGTTTATAATTTAAGCAACTGACATATATGGAGGGCTAGTGTCACAATTGATGTGTTTATCCTACACATAACCCCCTCTCCCCCATCCAATGGGCGGCGGTGGATAGGTTACAATCAAGTCGTTTTTTGCGTTTTATTCAGAGATTAGATCTTATTGGGTGAGGAAAGATATTCATATTTTAAAGAAGGCTTCTTGGCTGATGCTCTCCATTGATGGAAAATATACAACCTTTTGAAAATCAATGTTAGTTTGATCTAGATATTGTAATTAACGAAAGTATTTGTCATCTGAAAGGTAGAAATATAGGCTACATTTAAAATCCTTTGTCATAAATATAACTGAAGTGAAAACGAAGATATATGCGTTTTGATAGTTACTTGATGGCTAGCTCTGAGAGTGTGAAGCCCTGCACACCAGCCAATAAATTGTATAATTAGTTTCCATATATTTTAATTAATCTTAAAAATCTATATGTCAGAAGAAAGGAAGATGTAGCCGTTAATGTGACAACATTTAAAAATATATATATCTTAAGTTAAATAAATAATACTACCTTATTGCCGGTGTCCGGACACATGAAAATTACCTAGGTATCAGTATCCAGCCAGGCGGGGATCACAGGCTGCACAATACTGATAAATTATGTAATGCACTACTTGTGGTCCATCTCGAACCCATTTATGATGTGACGACTTATAGTGAATTTTGTAACTAGCTCATCCAGATTGTAACTTGCTTAGCTAAATCAATTGTGGGGTTCGGTCCATTCATTTTCTTTCTTTATTATGCACCCCATAATACACATCCCGTGGGCGGTGGTGTAAAGGATTACAGAGGCACATAATCGGTTCAGGAACTGAACCCTCTAGTTCGTTTAGCTAAGCAAATAACAATCTTTTGACGCTAGTTACAAAATTATTAATGTACACATACTTATGCATACAAGTACATATTCATACGTATACATATATACATACACATACATATTTAATCACCACCACAAATACACACATCAGTAATCTTTTGTGTCACAAGTGATTCAACAAGAGGCTCACAACAGTCACTATACAAGGCACTTTACATTTATGGTGAGTCACACAGTTACTAGTCTTGCTGCACACCCACCCAACTGGGCGGCAGCTTTACAGTCATGTGCTCCACACCCACCCAACTGGGCGGCAGCTTTACAGTCATGTGCTCCACACCCACCCAACTGGGCGGCAGCTTTACAGTCATGTGCTGCACACCCACCCAACTGGGCGGCAGCTTTACAGTCATGTGCTCCACACCCACCCAACTGGGCGGCAGCTTTACAGTCATGTGCTCCACACTCACCCAACTGGGCGGCAGCTTAACAGTCATGTGCTCCAAACCCACCCAACTGGGCGGCAGCTTAACAGTCATGTGCTCCACACCCACCCAACTGGGCGGCAGCTTTACAGTCATGTGCTCCACACCCACCCAACTGGGCGGCAGCTTAACAGTCATGTGCTTCACACCCACCCAACTGGGCGGTAGCTTAACAGTCATGTGCTCCACACCCACCCAACTGGGCGGCAGCTTAACAGTCATGTGCTCCACACCCACCCAACTGGGCGGCAGCTTAACAGTCATGTGCTCCACACCCACCCAAATGGGCGGCAGCTTTACAGTCATGTGCTCCACACCCACCCAACTGGGCGGCAGCTTAAATCATGTGCTCCACACCCACCAAACTGGGCGGCAGCTTTACAGTCATGTGCTCCACACCCAACCAACTGGGCGGCAGCTTAACAGTCATGTGCTCCACACCCACCCAACTGGGCGACGGCTTTACAATCATTTGCATGAATTACTTACAGTAAGCAAATTTTAGATACTTCACTAAGATTTCGGGCAGCACATCATTATAAATGAAGTACTTACACTTTTCTTGGACACGAATGATGGTGTTATCTCTGAATTCCGAGATTTTTTTTAAATTCCAGTACTGTATATAATGACGCAAAGTATGCGAATAGTTCTGCAATAGTGATCCTATCCTGCGTCATAATTTACATATATATCTACTTCTGTGTTGTGTATTAAAATTACTACATTTTTATGTTAATTTATTTCTGTAAATGATGATGATGATAAATTTCAATAAATGTAAGTAAGAACATAAGAACGGAAACTGGTCGCGTAAATGGAAATGGTTGGGTACATTTCCTTTCACCTACCTAATGCGAATATTCATGTGTCCAGACACTGGCGATGGTGTGGTATTGCCTATTTATTTGACCATATCTTTGCTTTCATTTAAGATATGTTTTCCTTGAAATGTATTTACATTATCGTCTACATCTGTCTTTATTCTGAAATAAAAACCTTTGACGTTACTTTGCATATATGTACATTAATTATAAAATTGATTGGCTTGTGTGCAGACCTTCACACTCCCTGAGTGAGCCATCAAGTAACTATAAAAAGGCATATATCTTCACTTTCACTTCAGTTATATTTATACCAAACTATTAACATGCAGCTTATATGTCTTTCTGATGACATAAAAAACTTCGTTTTTTACAATATATAGATTCAATTAACATTGATTTTCAAAAGGTCATAGTTCCCATCGAAAGGGAGAGCGTCGGCCAAGAAGCCTTGTTTAAAATATGAATATTTTTCCTCTCTAATAAGGTATAATCTCTGTGATGCATTTACACAAACTATTTTATATCTGCCTTTCTGATAACATATATAAATATAATCTTTATTTGTGAATATTTGTTAATTAAGCAATATATCAGAGAGCGTGTAGGGTTCGGTGTTCTATGAACGAAAAGGACTGGAGTAGTTTAAATAGCGAAAGCATACCAACGAATAACGCTAGTAACTATATAACAAATTTATTGTCATGTGGAATTGATTTAACTTCCAGACACTTTTTTTAATAAATATTAAATATTTTGTGGCTGTTTATGAAAAATATTATTATAAATACACATTCTACTTGTTAATATTACCAATTAAATTTGCGACAATTTGAGCCATGAAATACGATGACTGGATCACTGTGTACAGGAGGCTGATATGGCAGCAAACACTCTCCAGGCGACCATATATCTTGGATAAGTCGCTCCACACAATTGTCGCTTGGACCGTCGACTTCCTATGGCGTCACCTCTCGCATATTTACGTCTCATTTCGTTATGAAATTAGATTATTTCAGAGTAAAAACAGGTTTGATCATGTTCTACGTGTAGCACCAACATTATAGTAAGTAAATATACCATATTTCTTCATTACTTACGTAATGCTAGGACGATTTGGGTAGTTTTGGGTCGATTTGGGTAATTCTATGGACCCCTAACATGTGAGGGGACTGGTCAAGTCGTATACTGCAATTTCGGATAACGGGCTAGAAACAACTTCGTTCACTGAGAAGTTTGTACATACAAACCATTCCGTTCGTATATGCGCTGGTTTGTGTTCGCTGTTGTTCTCGTCTGAATAAATACATGGCACTTGTTCATATAATTAGCGCTTCCATTATTAGAATTATTTATCCATTATTAGAATAACAAGGTGCAAACCATATCCCCTTACAGTTGAAATCTATTTATTTATATACAAGAAGGTACATTGGGTTGCGAGAGTACATAACATATATTAAGAGGTACATTGTAGCAAGATTTGAGATTAAAGAATTTAAGACTAACACGTTTAGAAACAAGGTGCCCCCGAAGGAGGCTATTATTTGTTATGCACCCCATACTCAACCAGTAAGTAGTGGAGCAAAACATAGATTACATGGTCATAAAGTCTTAATCAGACCAATTCAATTCAATTTCTTTCTTTATTATGCACCCCATACCCATCCCGTGGGCGGTGGTGTAAAGGATTACAGAGGCACATAATCGGTTCAGGAACTGAACCCGCTAGTTCGTTTAGCTAAGCAAATAACAATTTGTGACGCTAGTTACAAAATTATTAATATTATATATACATGTACACACTCTCATACATACATGTACATATATATATATATATATATATATATATATATTATTAAATATGACCGAAAAAGTAAGATTAATAATTCTAACACGAATTTTCTCAATCTTTCGTACATTACGCTTTACTGTTGGAGGTAAATCAAAAATCACTTCTCCAAAAATTCATTTTTATTTCTAGTCTGACGCGACACGGGCGCGTTTCGTAAAACTTATTACATTTTCAAAGACTTCACAAATACACAACTGATTAGAACTTACGTCTCTCTGATATTATATCTACATTTGAGTGAGGTGGGAAGGATGATGTGGCATTAACACAAGACAGAACAGGGGATATTAATAGGGTATTAAAAGTATCAACACAAGACAGAACAGAAAACAATGGGTATTGAATAGAAGTGTTTGTAGAAAGCCTATTGGTCCATATTTCTTGATGCTTCTATATTGGAGCGGAGTCTTGAGGTGGGTAGAATATAGTTGTGCAATAATTGGCTGTTGATACCTGGTGTTGACTTCTTGATGTGTAGTGCCTCGCAAACGTCAAGCCGCCTGCTATCGCTGTATCTATCGATGATTTCTGTGTTGTTTACTAGGATTTCTCTGGCGATGGTTTGGTTATGGGAAGAGATTATATGTTCCTTAATGGAGCCCTGTTGCTTATGCATCGTTAAACGCCTAGAAAGAGATGTTGTTGTCTTGCCTATATACTGGGTTTTTTGGAGCTTACAGTCCCCAAGTGGGCATTTGAAGGCATAGACGACGTTAGTCTCTTTTAAAGCGTTCTGTTTTGTGTCTGGAGAGTTTCTCATGAGTAGGCTGGCCGTTTTTCTGGTTTTATAGTAAATCGTCAGTTGTATCCTCTGATTTTTGTCTGTAGGGATAACGTTTCTATTAACAATATCTTTCAGGACCCTTTCCTCCGTTTTATGAGCTGTGGAAAAGAAGTTCCTGTAAAATAGTCTAATAGGGGGTATAGGTGTTGTACCTATCTGGCATGTCCTCTTGACATGCCAGAAAGTATTCTGAGGAAACTACTCCAAGCTTGTACTAAAGAGGCACCCTTCTTGAGCCCGGATGGGCACATGTATAAGCAAGTAGATGGGGTCGCCATGGGTTCTCCCCTAGGTGTCCTGTTTGCAAACTTCTACATGGGTACCATCGAGCAAAAAGTCTTAGTCGACATGAACTTGAAACCGGCCATATACTGCAGGTATGTTGACGACATTTTTACACAGGTACCTGATGTCAGACATCTGCAGGAGCTGAAGGAGGCATTTGAGCAGAGTTCCGTGCTGCGTTTCACTTACGAGACGGAAAAGGATGGGAAGCTGCCTTTTCTAGATGTAACAGTCATGGAAAAGGGCGGAGGTTTCCACACTGCAGTCTACACTAAGGAAACAAACATAGGAATGTGCCTAAATGCCAACAGCGACTGCCCCGACAGGTACAAGAGGAGTGTTGTTAACGCATACGTCGACCGTGCTCTCAGCCACAGCTCAGAATGGAAGCAAGTCGACGAAGAACTCTGTAGGGTAAGGCAGGTTCTAGTCAATAATGGCTTCTCCAATGGTTTCATCGAAGACATCATAAGAAGGAAAGTGAAAAGCCATGCAACCTCTGAAGAGACAACTAACACAACACCTATACCCCCTATTAGACTATTTTACAGGAACTTCTTTTCCACAGCTCATAAAACGGAGGAAAGGGTCCTGAAAGATATTGTTAATAGAAACGTTATCCCTACAGACAAAAATCAGAGGATACAACTGACGATTTACTATAAAACCAGAAAAACGGCCAGCCTACTCATGAGAAACTCTCCAGACACAAAACAGAACGCTTTAAAAGAGACTAACGTCGTCTATGCCTTCAAATGCCCACTTGGGGACTGTAAGCTCCAAAAAACCCAGTATATAGGCAAGACAACAACATCTCTTTCTAGGCGTTTAACGATGCATAAACAACAGGGCTCCATTAAGGAACATATAATCTCTTCCCATAACCAAACCATCGCCAGAGAAATCCTAGTAAACAACACAGAAATCATCGATAGATACAGCGATAGCAGGCGGCTTGACGTTTGCGAGGCACTACACATCAAGAAGTCAACACCAGCAATCAACAGCCAATTATTGCACAACTATATTCTACCCACCTCAAGACTCCGCTCCAATATAGAAGCATCAAGAAATATGGACCAATAGGCTTTCTACAAACACTTCTATTCAATACCCATTGTTTTCTGTTCTGTCTTGTGTTGATACTTTTAATACCCTATTAATATCCCCTGTTCTGTCTTGTGTTAATGCCACATCATCCTTCCCACCTCACTCAAATGTAGATATAATATCAGAGAGACGTAAGTTCTAATCAGTTGTGTATTTGTGAAGTCTTTGAAAATGTAATAAGTTTTACGAAACGCGCCCGTGTCGCGTCAGACTAGAAATAAAAATGAATTTTGGAGAAGTGGTTTTTTGATTTACCTCCAACAGTGAAGCGTAATGTACGAAAGATTGAGAAAATTCGTGTTAGAATTATTAATCTTACTTTTTCGGTCATATTTAATAATATATGTCTACAGGAAAGACTGCTACCAAAATATACTAATATATATATATATATATATATATATAAATATATATATATATATATATATATATATATATATATATATATACGTATACATATATACATACACATTGTTACGGTGCCCTCTCCTATTTCTTTCGTTTGCCGGCTTAAAGAGTCATATCAGCTCTCCCTACTGATTCTCTGAGGTTCAGGGAGTCTAGTGATATATGTGGCGACCAGACCGGCTGCCATTTAATGGAAGGAGGTTATATTATAAGTTGTAAATAAAGGAAAATTGGCGCCCTGTTATAAAATGAAACAGTATCCCCTGCGGCAGATATGACCTTTTGGAAGGGAGACAAGCCGATCGCGGATTGGTCGACGTAGGTCGCGGGCGACAAATCAGGGCCCGCCATGACGTCACCGAGTGCCCCGGGCGGCGCCAACGTCAGAGTTGTACTGACCGTGGAAGCGACAGGACGCGCCTCGGTCTGCTCTCAAAGATTGGAGGCTCTGCAAGCCTTGTTCAGTGGATTGAGCTGGCCTTCGCTGCCCCTCACAGTCATTGGAGACCCTGCGCTTCTGGGAAGCCAAAGAGGAACCAAGTTCAGTGAGCAGAGAAGTGCCAAACTTGGAAAACAGTCGGCGACGACGCTGGGCGGCGCCGCTGGCTGGACGTTGAGGTCTGGAAGGTGGGCGAGCAAGCCCTGCTGTGACTGGGGTCACATCCACTGAGAATCTTGGAAGGACGACACAGTGCCTAGGACAAGGAGCGACGCCCTGTGGGAGAGGCGAGTGTGGGGAAAAATAGTGATTAGCTCAGCGCCCATCGATGAACCAGGATTGGGGCAGCTGAATCTCAGGGATTGGAACGGCGACGACGCGAAGGCTTCACGACACCTGAGGACCTGTGGAACGTCCTGGATCGTCGAGGATCGACCCCAGGAAGCGTGGGAACCTCACACCATCGAGGGACAGGCGTCGTGAGCCAGGAGTGTAAGGTAGATCAGTTTTCCCTCCCATTACCCCTTGTATGAGTAGGCTAGTTAGGCCACAATATTTACTCGTGTATGTGGCAGCAAGAATTTATTACTTTAATAGTAGAATAGGCTGCAAAGCAGCTTGTGTCCAGGACTGTCAGAGAGGACAGTGTGTATGGATGGCAGGACAGTGAAGAAGAGGTGCCGACGTGGTGAAGAGGCCCTCCTGTGAGAGTGTGAGACTCCTGTCTTCCTGCCCAAGTGAAGGAGAGTTGGAGGTCGTGGAAGAAGAGGCTGACGATCTCCAGACTCATTATCCATATTCCATATTCATGTATTACTTGTGATTGTGTGTGTGCGTTCATGTAATTTGCGTCAGTAAATCCACACATTTTATTACTGTGTTTGAGTGTGCCTCCGTTTGTGATATTTCTCTATGAGCATACATTTCTGGCTACAAACGATATATGATACACCCACTGAACTGCATTGCTGGGGTGCAGATATAATAACCCAGCTGGCGACCTTGCTAAGAGGAAGATAGAGAAGACAGGCGGGAAAGGAGTTCCTGCAACCTTTTTTTTTGTCTGGCAGGCAAGACTCAGGGAGGTTATGTTTATAGGTAAGCCTGAGTCTTCCTTCACTCCCCCACGGGTCTAGGCCGGAACTGTTAACAGCAGTTTCCCCGTGGTTGACTGAAGGGCTTCCAGGGTGAATCAGTGGCACCCCTTTGTGGTGGAAGCAAAGACCTGCGGAGGTGGGCATCGTTGGTCCTATCTTGTGTGACCAAGGAGACTCCGGTGAATCCAGGGAGTCGGAGGGGCTGAGTATTTGGGCCCTTTGAGCCCCTAGCAGCCGAGTGTTAGCAGAGCCCCGGACCGCCCACCCCCACGTGACAAGAGAACTGGCGACCTTGCCAGGATTCGAACCCCAGTAGCCAAGAACTGGGAACTTCGCCAGGAAGCGTGGATCAAGCTACAGTGTGGACCAAATTGCAAGACAAGTGTTGCCAGGGTACTAATACAGTGTGGCCAGTGAATTCGGTGGTACTGTTACTCAACCAGCTAAGGGACTGAAACGGTGAAATTAGTGCCTACTAACTTGTCTGTGCTGTCGTGTATGCTCAATGATATAGAGATGGAGGAAGACAAAGTAAAGAAATTTATTGACGCAAGGGACGAGGGAATTTTGGAAGAGTGCACCAAGGCCCAGCTCCAACAAGTGGCAAACCACTTTGGGATCAGGTTGAGGACGACTAAGGTAGCGGAGCGAAGGATAGAGATCATGGCACAGCTCACAGCTCGAGAGGAAGCGACGGGAGAGGAGCCATCTCAAGAGGAGCCGTCCCGAGGAGAGCCGTCGCAAGGTGAACCGTCCCGACTAGGGCCACCCCAAGCGCCTACCAGTGTGGAGAGAATTCACAGTGAACATGGGAGCAGTGGAAGGTCCAGCTGTAGTAAGAGGAGCCTGCAACTGGAAATAATGAAGATGCAACTGGAAGCCCAGCTGCGACGAGAGGAAAGAGAAGCGCAAATGCAGCGAGAGGAACGTGCAGCTGAGCTGCAGCGAGAGGAACGTGCAGCTGAGCTGCAGCGAGAGGAACGTGCAGCTGAGCTGCAGCGAGAGGAACGTGCAGCTGAGCTGCAGCGAGGTGAGCGAGAAGCACGGCTGCAGCTGCAGCGAGAAGAAGGAGAGAGACAACTGCGACTGGAGGAGATAAAGGCAAAGAAAGAAGTCGAATTGCGTCGCGTTGAACGTGGTCTGCCCTCACTACCTGCACGGCGGGATGACCTCAAGGTAAGGGAACGTGACTTACCTACGTTCGAACCACAAGAAGCTGAGGCGTTCTTCGAACACTTTGAACGGATAGCGACTCTGAAGGAGTGGCCGGAAGATGATTGGGCTGCTCTGGTCCAGGGCAGGTTGACTGGTGAGGCCCGGGAAGCCTATAACATGCTGGACCTAGAGGAGTGTACTAATTATGACGCGATTAAGAATGCGGTTCTCCACTCATTCCGGCTGACTCCGGAGATGTACCGGAAGCGGTTCAGAGAGTGTACAAGAGCGTCGGGAAAGACTTACGCCGAGACCGCCAGGGAGATGGAACGGAAATTCCTACGATGGTTGAAGGCGGAGGAAGCGGAGTCGGTGGATGATGTTAAACGACTGATGGTGATGGAGAAGTTCATGTCGGTGCTCCATCCTCAGTTGCGAGTAAGGGTGAGAGAAGCAGGTATTAAGGACCTGAAGGCTGCAGCGGACCGAGCCGACATGCTGGAGGAGGCGCTACATATCAGGAGGGAGGGGCCACCCAGACACTCGCCTTACCCCAGGTCGGGAGGGAACCTTAGGAGTTCAGGAGGAGCGAGGACGGGTGGGGACTCTCCCAAGAGTAGTGTGCCCGATGAAGTAACGTGGTTCAAGAGCTCAAGAGACGCGGGGAGGAAGCCCCAAGCTGTGAGCAGTGGACCTAACTCGGGAGCAAATGCTGCAGTCCCGGACACGACGACAGGGAGTCCAAGGAGGACCCAGGGGACGTCTGCAAGTGGTACCGCCAGAGTGACGGGCGAGTGGCCGCCCAGGAAAGGCAGCCGATGCTACAACTGTGGCGTGAGAGGACATTATGCCCGCGAGTGTGAGGAGCACCAAAGGAATGTAGGATTAATGTTGGAAGAGGAGAGAGTGTTTGTTCACACCCCATATTATAGTGGACCCAACGTGAATGGTTGGGAAATGAAGTTGGGTGAACATCCCTTCGTTTTCGAGGCCAACGTGAAGTTTGGAAAGTCAGACCCAGTGGAGGTTGCCGTGCTTCGAGATACGGGTGCTGACATAAGTATGGTGACCAGGAGTATTCTCCCCAAGGAATTTAATGATTCACCTGTGGGAGTGGTGAGGATACGCAGTGTGGGGGAGGAATACAGGTTGCCACTTCACGAAGTACAGCTGATTGCCGACTACGGAGTCGAGAGAGCTATAGTAGCTGTAGCCCCTAAGTTACCCCTAGAGCATGTACAGATGGTGCTGGGTAATGACCTCGGAGGAGGCAGGATACAACCCGATTGGGCCAGGAGTGCCTATGTTTCAAGCAGCGGTACAACCCTGCCAGGTGAGGTATCGGTCGCTCCAAATAATAGTGAGGAAGCCGACTTCGACAGGGAAAACGTCGCCAGAGACGACGACAACGAGGGCGAGAGTGCAGAGAGGTCGTCGGAGGTTGTGGAAAACCCCGACGGGGACCTCCGACTAAGCCTGATGATGCGTGTGGAGGAGTGGCGAGGAGCAGCTGTACAAACGCCTGGGGCGGTGAGGAGGCTGCAGACCGCACTCCCTCCATACAGAAACGTGAATAGAGTAAGCTCAGTGGATGAGCGAACGGCGGTGAGGGGCAGAGTGGAGGAACCACGACGCAGTGCACCCTATGCCGGCCAGATGAATAGTGGTAGGTGCAAGATGAACCACCGTGGTGAAGTGAGCGACAGGGAGGTGGATGAGCCCAACCACGAACCGAAGAAGACGTCTGCAGGGAAGAGAATCTCCTGGAGGAGTGAAGATGTTCGTCGGGAACGAAGGAGCGAGTGGTATAGGAAAGGCAATACGAAGAAAGCAGGGAATAGGTACACCCAGGGTAGGCGCCAGCCTAACCAGAGGGGCATTGGGCCATCGCAAAGGCCTAGTGTGGAAGAGAGGAAGCTGCTGGATGGAGTACAGGTTACAAGTGCCACTGTGAGGAGACAACGCACCTACGGGAGAAGAGGAACCGAGAAGAGAGAAGGTTGGCGAAGAGGAGATCATGAGAGGAAACATGGAGTACCTGTAGGACGCAGTGGAAATGCAAGACTATCTCGGAGTGCACGACGCGGTGGAGGCGCTGCATGCACTGAATCTTACAGTGGTAACGAGCCGTGGGAGTACACTCGTAGCCACGGAGAGAGGATTTCTTGTAGGTGTTCAGGGAACACCCGTCACACCCGGTACTATGCGAGGTGGAGATACAATGAGGCAAGTGACTGGCAAAGTGGTATGAGCCACGTCACCAACTGGAGGAGTGACACTTCAGGAACGGAGGGAGCAAGAGTATAGGTTGCCCTCTTGAGTGCTGCTCTTCCGATATGACTTATTTTAAGGGGAGGGGTATGTTACGGTGCCCTCTCCTATTTCTTTCGTTTGCCGGCTTAAAGAGTCATATCAGCTCTCCCTACTGATTCTCTGAGGTTCAGGGAGTCTAGTGATATATGTGGCGACCAGACCGGCTGCCATTTAATGGAAGGAGGTTATATTATAAGTTGTAAATAAAGGAAAATTGGCGCCCTGTTATAAAATGAAACAGTATCCCCTGCGGCAGATATGACCTTTTGGAAGGGAGACAAGCCGATCGCGGATTGGTCGACGTAGGTCGCGGGCGACAAATCAGGGCCCGCCATGACGTCACCGAGTGCCCCGGGCGGCGCCAACGTCAGAGTTGTACTGACCGTGGAAGCGACAGGACGCGCCTCGGTCTGCTCTCAAAGATTGGAGGCTCTGCAAGCCTTGTTCAGTGGATTGAGCTGGCCTTCGCTGCCCCTCACAGTCATTGGAGACCCTGCGCTTCTGGGAAGCCAAAGAGGAACCAAGTTCAGTGAGCAGAGAAGTGCCAAACTTGGAAAACAGTCGGCGACGACGCTGGGCGGCGCAGCTGGCTGGACGTTGAGGTCTGGAAGGTGGGCGAGCAAGCCCTGCTGTGACTGGGGTCACATCCACTGAGAATCTTGGAAGGACGACACAGTGCCTAGGACAAGGAGCGACGCCCTGTGGGAGAGGCGAGTGTGGGGAAAAATAGTGATTAGCTCAGCGCCCATCGATGAACCAGGATTGGGGCAGCTGAATCTCAGGGATTGGAACGGCGACGACGCGAAGGCTTCACGACACCTGAGGACCTGTGGAACGTCCTGGATCGTCGAGGATCGACCCCAGGAAGCGTGGGAACCTCACACCATCGAGGGACAGGCGTCGTGAGCCAGGAGTGTAAGGTAGATCAGTTTTCCCTCCCATTACCCCTTGTATGAGTAGGCTAGTTAGGCCACAATATTTACTCGTGTATGTGGCAGCAAGAATTTATTACTTTAATAGTAGAATAGGCTGCAAAGCAGCTTGTGTCCAGGACTGTCAGAGAGGACAGTGTGTATGGATGGCAGGACAGTGAAGAAGAGGTGCCGACGTGGTGAAGAGGCCCTCCTGTGAGAGTGTGAGACTCCTGTCTTCCTGCCCAAGTGAAGGAGAGTTGGAGGTCGTGGAAGAAGAGGCTGACGATCTCCAGACTCATTATCCATATTCCATATTCATGTATTACTTGTGATTGTGTGTGTGCGTTCATGTAATTTGCGTCAGTAAATCCACACATTTTATTACTGTGTTTGAGTGTGCCTCCATTTGTGATATTTCTCTATGAGCATACATTTCTGGCTACAAACGATATATGATACACCCACTGAACTGCATTGCTGGGGTGCAGATATAATAACCCAGCTGGCGACCTTGCTAAGAGGAAGATAGAGAAGACAGGCGGGAAAGGAGTTCCTGCAACCTTTTTTTTGTCTGGCAGGCAAGACTCAGGGAGGTTATGTTTATAGGTAAGCCTGAGTCTTCCTTCACTCCCCCACGGGTCTAGGCCGGAACTGTTAACAGCAGTTTCCCCGTGGTTGACTGAAGGGCTTCCAGGGTGAATCAGTGGCACCCCTTTGTGGTGGAAGCAAAGACCTGCGGAGGTGGGCATCGTTGGTCCTATCTTGTGTGACCAAGGAGACTCCGGTGAATCCAGGGAGTCGGAGGGGCTGAGTATTTGGGCCCTTTGAGCCCCTAGCAGCCGAGTGTTAGCAGAGCCCCGGACCGCCCACCCCCACGTGACAACATACATATCTAATCACCTACACAAATACACCCATCAATAATCTTTGTGTCACAAGTGATCAACAAGAGGCTCACAACAGTCACTATACAAGGCACTTTACATCTATGGTGAGTCACACAGTTACTAGTCTTGCTGCACACCCACCCAACTGGGCGGCAGCTTTACAGTCATGTGCATGCATTACCTACAGTAAGCAAATTTTGAATACTTCGCTAAGATTTCGAGCAGCACATCATTATGAATGAAGTACTTACACATTTCTTGGACACTATTGATGGTGTTATCTGTAAATTCCGCGATTTTTTCACATTCCATTATATAATGACGCAAAGTATGCGAACAGTTCTGCTGACAGAGTTTACATTTAGTCAAATCTACATCAGCAGATGTTACAAACTCCCAGAGGTACTTGTAGCCGAGCCTAAGCCTAGCAGTGGTAACATCTAGAAGTCTGCTAACATTATTGGATGACCCATAGACGTGCGGTTCTTCCTGCATAATAGAATGATGATAGATGGAGTAACTGGTGTGAATTTCACTTTGCCTCAAGTCTCCGAAATTTAGTTGATGTTCCTGGGATATTGCTGCCCTCAGGCTGCTCAAAGGCAGTCCAAGTTTGTAATCAATTCCCTCTTTACGAGCAAAAGTCTTGGGCAACTCATCAGTTCTCAGTGGCTATTTTTACATTATCATTTACAACTAACTTAAGTTAAATAACAACCAGTAAACAGACTGCTGTTTTCTAATTCTAGTTCAGGCACTTCCTGGGACAAAACGCGAACATTCCTTGAGGAACTGTGAGGTGCTTATCTGTTTTTCCTCGTAACGGTCCCAAAGCTTCCACAAATGTTCCTGTTTCTCTTTATTGCCCTTGCGGCGACTGGACTTTAGCTTTTGATCAGAAACCAGTTGGTATTGCAAGGTTACCAGGGACGCCTCACGGTACAGTAAGGGGATCAAAATATATAAAGCCAAGTTGTCCCTCACTGCCCTTTGATTCAGACGCTGGTGCCATCCTTCTACGTCATTGTTGGTCTTCACCAGTCGTCTAAATGCACACCAGTTCCCCACTTCCCACACACTGTTGCACAGCCACGTATATTTTATGTAATGAGTTAATTGTGTCGTTAAGGGTGGACTGCTAGCCGACTTTTCTAATTCAGCAAACGCCTCACACGTACTTATGTGGTACATACGTACCACATAAGTACGTGTGTGTTACACACGTACACACACACACACACACACCTTGTCAAGCACAAGACAAAGCTTGAAAAAAGTTTAGCGGTATGCCAATAGGCTAGTCCCAGGACTAAGAGGCATGAGTTACGAGGCCATGCTGCGAGAAATGCACCTCATGACTCTGGAAGACAGAAGAGTAAGGGGAGACATGATCACTACCTACAAAATTCTCAGAGCAATTGATAGGGTACATAAAGATAAACTGTTTAACACGGGTGGTAGGCGAACAAGGGGACACAGGTGGAAACTTAGTACCCAAATGAGCCACTGGGATGTTAGAAAGAACTTTTTCAGTGTCAGAGTAGTTAATAGATTGAATGCATTAGGCAGTGATGTGGTGGAGGCTGACTCCATACACAGTTTCAAATGCAGATATGATAGAGCCCAGTAGGCTCAGGATTCTGTACATCAGTTGATTGCCAGTTGAGAGATGGGACCAAAGAGCCAGAGCTCAACCCCCACAACCACAACTAGGTGAGTATACACACAAACACACACATACACACACACACGTACACACGTACATCACGCCAGACCTGTCCCCTGATGCTCATATCAAGAGGATAACAGCAGCAGCATATGCCAGGTTGGCTAACATAAGAACGGCCTTTAGAAACTTGTGTAAGGAATCTTTCAGAACATTATATACCACATATGTCAGACCAATCCTGGAGTATGCGGCACCAGCATGGAGTCCATATCGAGTCAAGCATAAGACTAAAATGGAAAAGGTTCAAAGGTTTGCCACCAGACTAGTACCCGAGCTGAGTGGTATGAGCTACGAGGAAAGACTACGGGAATTAAACCTTACTTCGTTGGAAGACAGAAGAGTTAGGGGGGACATGATCACCACATTCAAGATCCTCAAGGGAATTGACAGGGTTGATAAAGACAGGCTGTTTAACACAAGGGGCACACGCACTAGGGGACACAGGTGGAAACTGAGTGCCCAAATGAGCCACAGAGATATTAGAAAGAACTTTTTTAATATCAGAGTGGTTGACAAATGGAATGCATTTGGAAGCAATGTGGTGGAGGCTGACTCCATACACAGTTTCAAGTGTAGATATGATAGAGCCCAATAGGCTCAGGAACCTGTACACCTGTTGATTGACAGTTGAGAGGCGGGACCAAAGAGCCAGAGCTCAACCCCCGCAAGCACAACTAGGTGAGTACACACACACAGACACAAACATACACACACTAATGCCTCTATTCACCTTGCAGTAAATAGGAACCTGGAAGTCAGAAAGTTGCTAAAGGCTGCATCCTGGAGATGTGTGTGTGTGTTAGATAAAAATATATGTTGTTTAGATATAATGGAGGAAAAGAGGCCGAGAGTCGGTACATTAGACAACCGACGCTTAGAAAGGCGGGGTCCAAGAGCTAACAGCTAAATCTTGGAAATAATAAATTAAAATATTTAATACACACACATATACATGTTTCACATGAATTTGGCTGAGGGCTGATGGCCCCGTCGACGGGGCAGGAAGTCGGCGGTTGATCAAAGGCCTCCCACATCCTCCACATACCTGAGGATTATTCCGGCTGAATTTTAAACGGAAGTAATGTCTTGGTATTTCCGGCTTCAGCGGGTGGGTGGGCCCGTGGGTTTATTACACTATGAGTGAAAACAATCGCCTATTCTCTATTTTATATTGCCGCTTGTAGAGCTAGAAGCTGTTGCCTCTTGTGTGCGTTGCACAAGGGGATTAATATCTGGATTAATATCTTTCAATAATTCCAGTATTTTTTAAGGTATCGCTTAAATACCGAAGATACTGCTATTGGACACCGCTTAATTGACAATGTCTCAACAACGCAGGCTGAAGATGTGCGTGGCTCCTGCTACTGCAATGATGCTCATTTGCTTTGCTTTTCAATGATGCGCCTTAGTTGTCCCTTCTCTAACTTACCGTTCTAAATACCCCTTCTCCATCTCTCGCAAACATTCCCCCTCATACATCTCCCCCCCTTTCCTCCTGTCCCCCTGTCCATCTTTGTCCCCCTGTCCCTCACTTTGTCCCCTTGCCCACATTTTCTGTCCTCTGTCCCCGATCCCTTTCCCCCTGTCCCCTTGTCCCCCCTTTCCATCTCTCTGTCCCCCTGTCCCTCTCTATCCCATTGTCCCTCTCTCTGTCCCCCTGTCACTCTCTGTCCCCCTGTTCCTCTATGTCCCCCTGTCCATCTCTGTCCCCCTGTCCTTCTCTCTGTCCCCTGTACCTCTCTGTCCCCCTGCCCACTCTTTCTGTCTGCTGTCCTTCATCTGTCCCCCTCCCTTTCCTCCAGTCCCCCTATCCATCTCTGTCCCCCTTGTCCCTGTCTCTGCCCCCTGTCCCTCTCTCTGTCCCCCTGTCCGCCCTTTCTGCCCCCCTGTTCCTGTCTTTCTCTGTCTGTCCCTGTCCCTCCCTCTGTCCCCCTGCCCACTCTTCCTATCCCCTGTCTCTCCTCTGTCCCCTCTCTCTTGGTCTCCTGCCCCCCTCTCCTCCTTCTGTCCCCCGGTCCCCCTCTCTGACCCTGTCCCTCTGTCTCTGTCCCTGTCCCCTTCTCTGTCCCTGTCTCCCTCTCTGTCCCTGTCTCCCTCTCTGTCCCACTGCCCCCTCTGTTCCCCCGTCCCTCCTCTGGCCCTGTCCGTCTGTCCCTGTCCCTCTGTCTCTGCCTCTCCTCGTTTCTGCCATTCTCTGTGTCAGCCTATCTCTGTCTCTTTCCTCGCTCTATCTCTGTCATTCTCTCACTGATTTTGCATATCCTTATCTATCCGTCTCTGTGTCTAACATTCTCTCCCTGACTCTGTCTATATCTATTTCTCTGTCTCGGTCTTCATCTCTTTCTCTCCTTACATACATACATACATACATACATACATACATACATACATACATACATACATACATACATACATACATACATACATACATACATACATTTATTTAACACATGTGGTACACGCACAAGGGGACACAGGTGGAAGCTGAGTACCCAAATGAGCCAGGGAGATTATAGAAAGAACTTTTCAGTGTCAGAGTAGTTAATAAATGGAATGCATTAGGCAGTAATGTGGTGGAGGCTGACTCCATATACAGGTTCAAATGTAGATATGACAGAGCCCAGTAGGCTCAGGAATCTGTACATCAGTTGATTGACGGTTGAGAGGCGGGACCAAAGAGCCAAAGTTCAACCCCCGCAACCACAACTAGGTTAGTACATACATACATACATACATACATACATACATACATACATACATACATACATACATACATACATACATACATACATAAGATATAAAACAGTGGAGGATTCCCAGGTAGAACAATCAACCACAATGCCCATTACCCCTTTACCCTGTTGTCCTTAACTATACAACTATACAAGAGTCATTAACACGTATAATGGCTGATCCCCCATCACGATAGCATGAAGACCAATTGCCTGACCCGCAGTCCGTCTTGCTCCTCAAATAATTTTCGGGTTAACATGAAAACGTCTCTCGAGTTTATCTCTCTAATGTTGTTTTCCCATCTTTCATTTTATCAGCTTAGTGCCTTTATTATGCCCCAATTACTCATCCATTGAGCGGTAGTTAAACTGAACCCAAATTTAAAAAAAGTTCCTTTTGCTAAGCAAGCTACAGTCTTGATAATGTCAGATATATTGTTTGTTAACACATTTCTCAACAATGAACAGTCAGTTTTATCAAGCTAACATATCCTAACACAACGAGTGAGAGTATTAACTGGTCTAATTATTTTATTAGACCAGTATATATTATTAGATTATACTGGTATAATTATATATATATATATAATTATACCAGTATAATCTAATAATATATACTGGTCTAATAAAATAATTAGACCAGTTAATACTCTCACTCGTTGTGTTAGGATATGTTAGCTTGATAAAACTGACTGTTCATTGTTGAGAAATGTGTTAACAAACAATATATCTGACTTATCAAGACTGGGGGATGGGATGGGGAGGAATGGTGCCAAACCACTTGGACGGCGGTCGGGGATTGAACGCCTAGGACTGCTACTGTGCATTTAAATTACTAACTTACCTGAGAGTCTATATCCCTACATGTCAATGTTTGTGTATACTGGTAATGTGAGGAACATACAGAAGATAAGGGTAGCTGAACACCACAAAATGCTGATGGACAACTTTATTAAAGTTGCATAATGAAATGTGTAAGTACTTCATTCATAATGATGTGCTGCCCGAAATCTTAGCGAAGTATCCAAAATTTGCTTACTGTAGGTAATGCATGCACATGACTGTAAAGCTGCTGCCCAGTTGGGTGGGTGTGGAGCACATGACTGTAAAGCTGCCGCCCAGTTGGGTGGGTGTGGAGCACATGACTGTAAAACTGCCGCCCAGTTGGGTGGGTGTGGAGCACATGACTGTAAAGCTGCCGCCCAGTTGGGTGGGTTTGCAGCAATACTAGTAACTGTGTGACTTACTATAGATGTAAAGTGCCTTTTATAGTGACTGTTGTGAGCCTCTTGTTGATCACCTGTGACAAAGATTATTGATGTGTGTATTTGTGTAGGTGATTAAATATGTATGTGTATGTATATATGTATACGTATATATTTATATATATATATATATATTATATATATATATATATATATATATATATATATATATATATATATATATATATATATATATATATATATATATATATATATATAATTTTGTAACTAGCGTCAAACATTGTTATTTGCTTAGCTAAACGAACTAGAGGGTTCAGTTCCTGAACCGATTATGTGCCTCTGTAATCCTTTACACCACCGCCCATGGGATGGGTATGGGGTGCATAATAAAGAAAGAAATAGAAGAAATTGAAATTGCATAATACGGTTATTGACATTCAATAATAGTAAGATAAAGCAATGAGGACCAAATGGGAGACCAGTGATCAGATGAATATTACAGACTCAAGGGTAGCCTTCTCTTCTTGTATAGAAATGAAAAAATAAATTCGTTTGTTTAATTCTAATGCTTGTAGACGAGAACAGTTGTGAACGCCAGCTAGCGCACAAGTACATGAGCGCCCAAAATACTTTTACACAAAAGACATGTACAGACAGGCGTGTGGCTTCTGAATTCTTTTTTATTGATTAATATTAAATATTAGGGGCTTACCTATAATAGTTATCATTTTATACAAGTATAACTTTCACATAATAAATATAAAGGAGTTTATCCAAAAACTGACAGAAGTGTTGTGTTTTGTGCGTTGTATCGTGTTTGTGGGCATTCGTGGTGTGTTGTGTTTACGCTGGCGGGCGGCGTCCTTACCAACTCCGGATTATGTCTATTACATCACTAAACTTCATTTAATAACTATATGCCTGTTAAATAGAAGATTTTAATTGTTAATAGCATTATATTGTCGTTTTAATATGGAACACGTACACATATGCAAAACGTCGAAAGCTGGTGTCCGAAGTGGTAAAAATATTAGTGTGCGATGTTGTCAATGTACGGAGTGCATTGGTCCATATTTCTTGATGCTTCTATATTGGAGCGGAGTCTTGAGGTGGGTAGAATAGAGTTGTGCATTAATTAGCTGTTGATTGCTGGTGTTGACTTCTTGATGTGTAGTGCCTCGCAAACGTCAAGCCGCCTGCTATCGATGATTTCTGTGTTGTTTACTAGGATTTCTCTGGCGATGGTTTGGTTGTGGGAAGAGATTATATGTTCCTTAATGGAGCCCTGTTGCTTATGCATCGTTAAACGCCTAGAAAGAGATGTTGTTGTCTTGCCTATATACTGTTTTTTTTGGAGCTTACAGTCCCCAAGAGGACATTTGAAGGAATAGACGACGTTGGTCTCTTTTAAAGTGTTCTGTTTTGTGTCTGGAGAGTTTCTCATGAGTAGGCTGGCCGTTTTTCTGGTTTTATAGTTAATCGTCAGTTGTATCCTCTGATTTTTGTCTGTAGGGATAACGTTTCTATTAACAATATCTTTCAGGACCCTTAATTTCCTCCGTTTTATGAGCTGTGGAAAAGAAGTTCCTGTAAAATAGTCTAATAGGGGGTATAGGTGTTGTGTTGGTTGTCTCTTCAGAGGTTGCATGGCGTTTCACTTTCCTTCTTATGATGTCTTCGACGAAGCCGTTGTTGACTAGGACCTTCCTTACCCTACAGAGTTCTTCGTCGACTTGCTTCCATTCTGAGCTGTGGCTGAGAGCACGGTCGACATAACAACACTCCTCTTGTACCTATCTGGGCAGTCGCTTTTGGCATTTAGGCACATTCCTATGTTCGTTTCCTTAGTGTAGACTGCAGTGTGGAAACCTCCGCTCTTTTCCATGACTGTTACATCTAGAAAGGGCAGCTTCCCATCCTGTTTAAACTAAAGTCTTTGAAAATGTAATAAGTTTTACGAAACGCGCTCAAGTGTCGCGTCAGACTAGAAATAAATACGAATTTTGGAGAATTGATTTTTGAATTACCACCAACAATGAAAAGAAATGTACGAAAGATTGAGAAAATATATATATATATATATATATATATATATATATATATATATATATATATATATATATATATATATATATATATATATATATATATATTTTATATATATATATATATATATATATATATATATATATATATATATATATATATATATATATATATGGCACAACTCTCCTAAACATGAGAGTTAAGTATACAACTTTAGAACACTTTCCCACCAGGAGACTCGAACCCTAGCCAGCACAGAAGCCTTCCAGCAACTGGCATAACAGGTACGCCTTAACCCTCTGCACCACCGCTCAGACCCTTAAAAGAGATGGTAATTTCGGAGTATTTAAATACCCCAAAGATCAACACCTCCCAAGAGCACCAGAGCAAGTGAGGGGTCATTTAGACGTTAATTTCATCAAGTCCCTGTTAATATGGGAAGACACAGTGTCTCTGCTTAAGGCACAACTCTCCTAAACACGAGAGTTAAGTATACAACTTTAGAACACTTTCCCACCAGGAGACTCGAACCCTAGCCAGCACAGAAGCCTTCCAGCAACTGGCATAACAGGTACGCCTTAACCCTCTGCACCACCGCTCAGACCCTTAAAAGAGATGGTAATTTCGGAGTATTTAAATACCCCAAAGATCAACACCTCCCAAGAGCACCAGAGCAAGTGAGGGGTCATTTAGACGTTAATTTCATCAAGTCCCTGTTAATATGGGAAGACACAGTGTCTCTGCTTAAGGCACAACTCTCCTAAACACGAGAGTTAAGTATACAACTTTAGAACACTTTCCCACCAGGAGACTCGAACCCTAGCCAGCACAGAAGCCTTCCAGCAACTGGCATAACAGGTACGCCTTAACCCTCTGCACCACCGCTCAGACCCTTAAAAGAGATGGTAATTTCGGAGTATTTAAATACCCCAAAGATCAACACCTCCCAAGAGCACCAGAGCAAGTGAGGGGTCATTTAGACGTTAATTTCATCAAGTCCCTGTTAATATGGGAAGACACAGTGTCTCTGCTTAAGGCACAACTCTCCTAAACACGAGAGTTAAGTATACAACTTTAGAACACTTTCCCACCAGGAGACTCGAACCCTAGCCAGCACAGAAGCCTTCCAGCAACTGGCATAACAGGTACGCCTTAACCCTCTGCACCACCGCTCAGACCCTTAAAAGAGATGGTAATTTCGGAGTATTTAAATACCCCAAAGATTAACACCTCCCAAGAGCACCAGAGCAAGTGAGGGGTCATTTAGACGTTAATTTCATCAAGTCCCTGTTAATATGGGAAGACACAGTGTCTCTGCTTAAGGAACAACTCTCCTAAACACGAGAGTTAAGTATACAACTTTAGAACACTTTCCCACCAGGAGACTCGAACCCTAGCCAGCACAGAAGCCTTCCAGCAACTGGCATAACAGGTACGCCTTAACCCTCTGCACCACCGCTCAGACCCTTAAAAGAGATGGTAATTTCGGAGTATTTAAATACCCCAAAGATCAACACCTCCCAAGAGCACCAGAGCAAGTGAGGGGTCATTTAGACGTTAATTTCATCAAGTCCCTGTTAATATGGGAAGACACAGTGTCTCTGCTTAAGGCACAACTCTCCTAAACACGAGAGTTAAGTATACAACTTTAGAACACTTTCCCACCAGGAGACTCGAACCCTAGCCAGCACAGAAGCCTTCCAGCAACTGGCATAACAGGTACGCCTTAACCCTCTGCACCACCGCTCAGACACTTAAAAGAGATGGTAATTTCGGAGTATTTAAATACCCCAAAGATCAACACCTCCCAAGAGCACCAGAGCAAGTGAGGGGTCATTTAGACGTTAATTTCATCAAGTCCCTGTTAATATGGGAAGACACAGTGTCTCTGCTTAAGGCACAACTCTCCTAAACACGAGAGTTAAGTATACAACTTTAGAACACTTTCCCACCAGGAGACTCGAACCCTAGCCAGCACAGAAGCCTTCCAGCAACTGGCATAACAGGTACGCCTTAACCCTCTGCACCACCGCTCAGACCCTTAAAAGAGATGGTAATTTCGGAGTATTTAAATACCCCAAAGATCAACACCTCCCAAGAGCACCAGAGCAAGTGAGGGGTCATTTAGACGTTAATTTCGTCAAGTCCCTGTTAATATGGGAAGACACAGTGTCTCTGCTTAAGGCACAACTCTCCTAAACACGAGAGTTAAGTATACAACTTTAGAACACTTTCCCACCAGGAGACTCGAACCCTAGCCAGCACAGAAGCCTTCCAGCAACTGGCATAACAGGTACGCCTTAACCCTCTGCACCACCGCTCAGACCCTTAAAAGAGATGGTAATTTCGGAGTATTTAAATACCCCAAAGATCAACACCTCCCAAGAGCACCAGAGCAAGTGAGGGGTCATTTAGACGTTAATTTCATCAAGTCCCTGTTAATATGGGAAGACACAGTGTCTCTGCTTAAGGCACAACTCTCCTAAACACGAGAGTTAAGTATACAACTTTAGAACACTTTCCCACCAGGAGACTCGAACCCTAGCCAGCACAGAAGCCTTCCAGCAACTGGCATAACAGGTACGCCTTAACCCTCTGCACCACCGCTCAGACACTTAAAAGAGATGGTAATTTCGGAGTATTTAAATACCCCAAAGATCAACACCTCCCAAGAGCACCAGAGCAAGTGAGGGGTCATTTAGACGTTAATTTCATCAAGTCCCTGTTAATATGGGAAGACACAGTGTCTCTGCTTAAGGCACAACTCTCCTAAACACGAGAGTTAAGTATACAACTTTAGAACACTTTCCCACCAGGAGACTCGAACCCTAGCCAGCACAGAAGCCTTCCAGCAACTGGCATAACAGGTACGCCTTAACCCTCTGCACCACCGCTCAGACCCTTAAAAGAGATGGTAATTTCGGAGTATTTAAATACCCCAAAGATCAACACCTCCCAAGAGCACCAGAGCAAGTGAGGGGTCATTTAGACGTTAATTTCGTCAAGTCCCTGTTAATATGGGAAGACACAGTGTCTCTGCTTAAGGCACAACTCTCCTAAACACGAGAGTTAAGTATACAACTTTAGAACACTTTCCCACCAGGAGACTCGAACCCTAGCCAGCACAGAAGCCTTCCAGCAACTGGCATAACAGGTACGCCTTAACCCTCTGCACCACCGCTCAGACCCTTAAAAGAGATGGTAATTTCGGAGTATTTAAATACCCCAAAGATCAACACCTCCCAAGAGCACCAGAGCAAGTGAGGGGTCATTTAGACGTTAATTTCATCAAGTCCCTGTTAATATGGGAAGACACAGTGTCTCTGCTTAAGGCACAACTCTCCTAAACACGAGAGTTAAGTATACAACTTTAGAACACTTTCCCACCAGGAGACTCGAACCCTAGCCAGCACAGAAGCCTTCCCAGCAACTGGCATAACAGGTACGCCTTAACCCTCTGCACCACCGCTCAGACCCTTAAAAGAGATGGTAATTTCGGAGTATTTAAATACCCCAAAGATCAACACCTCCCAAGAGCACCAGAGCAAGTGAGGGGTCATTTAGACGTTAATTTCATCAAGTCCCTGTTATTATGGGAAGACACAGTGTCTCTGCTTAAGGCACAACTCTCCTAAACACGAGAGTTAAGTATACAACTTTAGAACACTTTCCCACCAGGAGACTCGAACCCTAGCCAGCACAGAAGCCTTCCAGCAACTGGCATAACAGGTACGCCTTAACCCTCTGCACCACCGCTCAGACCCTTAAAAGAGATGGTAATTTCGGAGTATTTAAATACCCCAAAGATCAACACCTCCCAAGAGCACCAGAGCAAGTGAGGGGTCATTTAGACGTTAATTTCGTCAAGTCCCTGTTAATATGGGAAGACACAGTGTCTCTGCTTAAGGCACAACTCTCCTAAACACGAGAGTTAAGTATACAACTTTAGAACACTTTCCCACCAGGAGACTCGAACCCTAGCCAGCACAGAAGCCTTCCAGCAACTGGCATAACAGGTACGCCTTAACCCTCTGCACCACCGCTCAGACCCTTAAAAGAGATGGTAATTTCGGAGTATTTAAATACCCCAAAGATCAACACCTCCCAAGAGCACCAGAGCAAGTGAGGGGTCATTTAGACGTTAATTTCATCAAGTCCCTGTTAATATGGGAAGACACAGTGTCTCTGCTTAAGGCACAACTCTCCTAAACACGAGAGTTAAGTATACAACTTTAGAACACTTTCCCACCAGGAGACTCGAACCCTAGCCAGCACAGAAGCCTTGCAGCAACTGGCATAACAGGTACGCCTTAACCCTCTGCACCACCGCTCAGACCCTTAAAAGAGATGGTAATTTCGGAGTATTTAAATACCCCAAAGATCAACACCTCCCAAGAGCACCAGAGCAAGTGAGGGGTCATTTAGACGTTAATTTCATCAAGTCCCTGTTAATATGGGAAGACACAGTGTCTCTGCTTAAGGCACAACTCTCCTAAACACGAGAGTTAAGTATACAACTTTAGAACACTTTCCCACCAGGAGACTCGAACCCTAGCCAGCACAGAAGCCTTCCAGCAACTGGCATAACAGGTACGCCTTAACCCTCTGCACCACCGCTCAGACCCTTAAAAGAGATGGTAATTTCGGAGTATTTAAATACCCCAAAGATCAACACCTCCCAAGAGCACCAGAGCAAGTGAGGGGTCATTTAGACGTTAATTTCATCAAGTCCCTGTTAATATGGGAAGACACAGTGTCTCTGCTTAAGGCACAACTCTCCTAAACACGAGAGTTAAGTATACAACTTTAGAACACTTTCCCACCAGGAGACTCGAACCCTAGCCAGCACAGAAGCCTTCCAGCAACTGGCATAACAGGTACGCCTTAACCCTCTGCACCACCGCTCAGACCCTTAAAAGAGATGGTAATTTCGGAGTATTTAAATACCCCAAAGATCAACACCTCCCAAGAGCACCAGAGCAAGTGAGGGGTCATTTAGACGTTAATTTCATCAAGTCCCTGTTAATATGGGAAGACACAGTGTCTCTGCTTAAGGCACAACTCTCCTAAACACGAGAGTTAAGTATACAACTTTAGAACACTTTCCCACCAGGAGACTCGAACCCTAGCCAGCACAGAAGCCTTCCAGCAACTGCATAACAGGTACGCCTTAACCCTCTGCACCACCGCTCAGACCCTTAAAAGAGATGGTAATTTCGGAGTATTTAAATACCCCAAAGATCAACACCTCCCAAGAGCACCAGAGCAAGTGAGGGGTCATTTAGACGTTAATTTCATCAAGTCCCTGTTAATATGGGAAGACACAGTGTCTCTGCTTAAGGCACAACTCTCCTAAACACGAGAGTTAAGTATACAACTTTAGAACACTTTCCCACCAGGAGACTCGAACCCTAGCCAGCACAGAAGCCTTCCAGCAACTGGCATAACAGGTACGCCTTAACCCTCTGCACCACCGCTCAGACCCTTAAAAGAGATGGTAATTTCGGAGTATTTAAATACCCCAAAGATCAACACCTCCCAAGAGCACCAGAGCAAGTGAGGGGTCATTTAGACGTTAATTTCATCAAGTCCCTGTTAATATGGGAAGACACAGTGTCCCTGCTTAAGGCACAACTCTCCTAAACACGAGAGTTAAGTATACAACTT
>NW_025571355.1:0-53096 GCF_020424385.1 Procambarus clarkii | reverse complement strand
CTACTTTCGCTACTTTGTAGCCCAAAATTGGGAAATTACTTTTCGCTACTTTGTAGCCCAAAATTGGGCTACTTTCACTACTTTGTAGCCCAAAATTGGGCTACTTTCGCTACTTTTTAGCCCAAAATTGGGCTACTTTCACTACTTTTTAGCCCAAAATTTTAGCCCAAAATTGGGCTACTTTTGCTACTTTGCTAGTCCAAAATTTCGCTACTTTGTAGCCAAAAATTTCGCTACTTTGTAGCCCAAAATTGGGCCACTTTCGCTACTTTTTAGCCCAAAATTGGGCTACTTTCGCTACTTTTTAGCCCAAAATTGGGCTACTTTTGCTACTTTTATCCCAAAATTTCGCTACTTTTTAGCCCAAAATTTCGCTACTTTGTAGCCCAAAATTTAGCTACTTTCGCTACTTTGTAGCCCAAAATTGGGCTACTTTCGCTACTTTGTAGCCCAAAATTTCGCTACTTTGTAGCCTAAAATTTCGCTACTTTGTAGCCCAAAATTGGGCTACTTTCGCTACTTTTTAGCCCAAAATTTCGCTACTTTCGCTACTTTGAAGCCCAAAATTGGGCAAAAAAAACGTCCAAAAACCGCGCAATTTTTGCCAGTAGCGGGCAAAAACTTGGCGATCTTCGCCGCTAGCGGGAAAAATCGCCCGTTTTTTACCGCTAGCGGAGAAAATCGCGCGATTTTTAGCCGGTAGCGGCGAAAATCGCGTGATTTTTGGCCGGTAGCGGCGAAAATAGCCCGATTTTTGCCCGCCACCGGAAAAAATCGCGCAATTTTTGACCGCTAGCGGCGAAATTCTCACGATTTTTGGCCGCTAGCGGCGAAATTCTCACGATTTTTGGCCGCTAGCGGCGAAATTCGCACGATTTTTGGCCGCTAGTGGCGAAATTCGCATGATTTTTGGCCGCTAGCGGCGAAAATCGACCGATTTTCGCAGGTAAAGGCCAAAAAATGCGCGATTTTCGCCACTAGCGGCCAAAATTTGCGCGATTTTCGCCGCTAGCGTCCAAAAATCGGGCGATTTTCGCCACTAGTGGCCAAAAACCGAGCTAATTTTGCCGTTAGGGGCCAAATTCGCGAGATTTTTGCCGCTAGCGACGAAAATCACGCGAATTTTGCCCGCTACCGGCGAAAATTGCGCGATTTTCGAAAATCGCACGGTTTTTGGCCGCTATCAGCGAAAATCGCACGGTTTTTGGCCGCTAGCGGCGAAAATCGCGCGATTTTCGCGGCTAGCGACCAATAATCGCGCAATTTTCGCCGGTAGCGGGCAAAAATTTTGTGAATTTCGCCGCTGGATGTCAAAAGTCGGCCGATTTTCGCCGCTAGCAGCAAAAATCGCCTTATTTTTGGTAGCTAGCGGCGAAAATCGCGCGGTTTTTGGCCGCTAGCGGCGAAAATCACGCAATTTTTGGCCGCTAGCGGCGAAATTCTCACGATTTTTGGCAATCTAGTGGTGAAATTCGCGCGATTTTTGGCCGCTAGCGGCGAAAATCGACCGGTTTTAGCAGGTAAAGACCAAAAAATGCGCGATTTTCGCCACTAGCGGCCAAAATTTGCGCGATTTTCGCCGCTAGCGTCCAAAAATCGGGCGATTTTCGCCACTAGTGGCCAAAAACCGAGCCGCCAAATTCGCGAAATCGCTACCGGCGATTTTTGACATCCAGGCGAAATTCGCCCGATTTTTGCGAAAATCGCACGGTTTTTGGCTGCTATCAGCGAAAATCGCACAGTTTTAGGCCGCTAGCGGCGAAAATCGCGCGATTTTCGCTCCTAGCGGCCAAAAACCGCGCGATTGTCGCTGCTAGCGGCCATAAACCGTGCGATTTTCGCCGCTAGCGGCCAAAAATCGCGGGATTTTCGCCGGTAGCGGGCAAAAATCGGGCAAATTTCGCCGCTGGAGGGCAAAAATCGGGCGATTTTCGCTGCTAGCGGCCAAAAACCGTGCGATTTTCGCCGCTAGCGGCCAAAAATCGCGCGATTTTCGCCGGTAGCGGCGAAAATCGGCCGATTTTAGACATCCAGCGGCGAAATTCGCCCGATTTTTGCCCGCTACCGGCGAAAATCGCGCGATTTTTGGCCGCTAGCCGCGAAAATCGCTCGGTTTTTGGCGCTAGCGGCCAAAAACCGCGGATGTCAAGATTTTCGCCGCTAGCAGCAAAAATCGCCTTATTTTTGGTAGCTAGCGGCGAAAATCGCGCGATTTTTTGCCGCTAGCGGCGAAAATCGCGAAATTTTTGCCAGCCAGCTGCGAAAATCGCACGGTTTTTGGCCGCTAGCGGCGAAAATCGCCCGATTTTTGGCCGCTAGCGGCGAAAATCGCGCGGTTTTTGGCCGCTAGCGGCCAAAAACCGCGCGATTTTCGCTGCTAGCGGCCAAAAATCGCGCGATTTTTGCCGCTAGCGGCCAAAAATCGGGTGAATTTCGCCGCTGGAGGGAAAAAATCGGGCGAATTTCGCCGCTGGAGGGCAAAAATCGGGCGATTTTCGCCGCTAGCAGCAAAAATCGCCAGATTTTTGGCCGCTAACGGCGAAAATCGCGCGGTTTTTGCCGCTAGCAGCGAAAATCGCGCGATTTTTGCTAGCGGCCAAAAACCGTGCTTTTTACCCCGTTAGCGGGAAAAAATCGAGCGAATTTCGTCGCTGGAGGGCAAAAATTTTTTGGCCGCTAGCGGCGAAAAATTTCACGATTTTTTCCCACTAACGGGGTAGCGCTAGCGGCGAAATTCGCACGATTTTTGGCCGCTAGCGGCGAAAACCGATTTTAGCCACTAGCGGCCAAAAATTTTTCGCCGCTAGCGGCCAAAAATCGGGCGATTTTCGCCGCTAGCGAAAAAAATCGCCCGATTTTTGGACGCTAGCGGCGAAAATCGCGCAATTTTTGGCCGCTAGCGGCGAAAGCGGCGAAATTCGCACGATTTTGGGCCGCTAGCGGCGAAATTCGCACGATTTTTGGCCGCTAGCGGCGAAATTCGCGCGATTTTTGGCTGCTAGCGGCGAAAATCGACCGATTTTCGCAGGTAAAGGCCAAAAAATGCGCGATTTTCGCACCTAGCAGCCAAATTTTGCGCGATTTTCGCCGCTAGCGTCAAAAAATCGGGCGATTTTCGCCACTAGTGGCCAAAAACCGAGCTAATTTTGCCGTTAGGGGTCAAATTCGCGAGATTTTTGCCGCTACCGGCGAAAATTGCGCGATTTTCGAAAATCGCACGGTTTTTGGCCGCTATCAGCGAAAATCGCACGGTTTTTGGCCGCTAGCGGCGAAAATCGCGCGATTTTCGCTCCTAGCGGCCAAAAACCGCGCGATTATCGCTGCTAGCGGCCATAAACCGTGCGATTTTCGCCGCTAGCGGCCAAAAATCGCGGGATTTTCGCCGGTAGCGGGCAAAAATCGGGCGAATTTCGCCGCTGGAGGGGAAAAATCGGGCGAATTTCGCCGCTGGAGGGCAAAAATCGGGCGATTTTCGCTGCTAGCGGCAAAAAACCGTGCGATTTTCGCCGCTAGCGGCCAATAATCGCGCGATTTTTGACATCCAGCGGCGAAATTTGCCCGATTTTTGCCCGCTACCGGCGAAAATCGCGCGATTATTGGCCGGTAGCCGCGAAAATCGCTCGGTTTTTGCCGCTAACGGCCAAAAACCGTGCGATTTTCGCTGCTAGCGGCCAAAAAACGTGCGATTTTCGCCGGTAGCGGGCAAAAATTTGGTGAATTTTGCCGCTGGATGTCAAAAATCGGCCGATTTTCGCCGCTAGCAGCAAAAATCGCCTTATTTTTGCCGCTAGCGGCGAAAATCGCGCGATTTTTGCCAGCCAGCTGCGAAAATCGCACGGATTTTGGCCGGTAGCAGCGAAAATCGCCCGATTTTTGGACGCTAGCGGCGAAAATCGCTCGGTTTTTGCCGCTAGCGGCCAAAAACCGCGCGATTTTCGCTGCTAGAGGCCAAAAACCGTGCGATTTTCGCCGCTAGCAGCCAAAAATCGCGCTATTTTCGCCGGTAGCAGGCAAAAATTGGGTGAATTTCGGCGCTGGAGGGCAAAAATCGGGCGAAATTCGCCGCTGGAGGGCAAAAATCGGGCGATTTTCGCCGCTAGCGGCAAAAATCGCCAGATTTTTGGCCGCTAGCGGCGAAAATCGCCCGGTTTTTGGCCGCTAGCAGCGAAAATTGCGCGGTTTTCGCTGCTAGCGGCCAAAAACCGTGCGATTTTCGCCGGTAGCGGGAAAAAATGGAGCGAATTTCGCCGCTAGAGGCGAAAAATCGCACGATTTTTGGCCGCTAGCGGCGAAAATCGCGCAGTTTTTGGCCGCTAGCGGCGAAAATCGCGCGATTTTTGGCCGCTAGCGGCGAAATTCGCACGATTTTTGGCCGCTGGCAGCGAAATTCGCCCGATTATTGCTCGTTAAAAATCGCCCGATTTTGGGCAGCTAGCGGCAAAAATTTTCTTGGCCGCTAGCGGCCAAAAACCGCGCGATTTTCGCTGCTAGCGGCCAAAAACCATGCGATTTTTGGCCGGTAGCGGCGAAAATAGCCCGATTTTTGCCCGCCACCTGCTTCTCACGATTTTTGGCCGCTAAAATTCGCACGATTTTTGGCCGCTAGCGGCGAAAATCGACCGATTTTCGCCGCTATTTTTGCCGCTAGCCGGCCAAAAAATCGGGCGATTTTCGCCGCTAGCGATTTTTGCCGCTAGCCGCCAAAAATTGCGCGATTTTCGCAGCTGGCGGGCAAAAATCGCACGGTTTTTGGCGATTTTCGCCGGTAGCGGCCAAAAATCGGGCGAATTTCGCCGCTGGATGTCAAAAATCGGCCGATTTTCGCCGCTACCGGCGAAAATCGCGCGATTTTCACAATTTTTGGCCGCTAGCGGCAAAATTAGCACGGTTTTTGGGCCGCTAGCGGCGAAAATCGTGCGGTTTTTGCCACTAGCGGCCAAAAATCGCGCGATTTTCGCCGCTAGCGGCCAAAAATCGGGCGAATTTCGCCGCTGGAAGGCAAAAATCGGGCGATTTTTTGCCGCTAGTGGCAAAAATCGCCCGATTTTTGGCCGCTAGCAGGCGAAAATCGCCCGATTTTTGGCCGCTAGCGGCGAAAATCGCGCGATTTTTGGCCGCTAGCGGCGAAAATCGCGCGATTTTGGGCCACTAGCGGCCAAAAACGCATGATTTTCGCAGCTAGCGGCCAAAATCGCCCGATTTTCGCCGCTACCGGACAAAAACCGCTACCTTTTCGCCGGTAGTGGGCAAAAATCGCCCGATTTTTGCCCGGTCGGCGAAAAGGCCGATTTTGGCAGCTGGACGGCGAAAACCAGGCGATTTTCGCCGCTAGCGGCGAAATTCGCCCGATTTTTGCTCGCTAGCGGGAAATCGCATATTTTTGGCGCTAGCGGCTTCCGCGCGATTTTCGCTGAACAACCGCAGGGGTTTCGCCAGTTATGAAAATGTGTAGTGGAAGCGTGTTGAACGCTGGCTAGCTGCCAAAATCTCCGTCAGCGATTACTCGCCGCGGTACCACCGGTAGCAAAAACCGCGCGATTTTCGCCGCTAGCGGGTAAAAATCGCGCGAATTTCGCCGCTAGCGGCAAAAATCGTGCGATTTTCGCCGCTAGCGGCGAAAAATCGCGTGATTTTCGCCGCTAGCGGCGAAAATCTGGCGATTTTTGGCCGCTAGCGGCGAAAATCGCGCGATTTTGATTTTTGAGCCGAATTCTGACTCTCTGCACCTATTTTCATTTTCAAATTACGACTTTTTATACCGAAAATATGCCAATTACTGAAAACGGCGATGGGTCATATTTTGCCCAAACCCCCCTGCAGTTTTCAAAATGTCTGAAATGTCCGAAATTTGACTCCTGAGCGTGATTTTTGAGCCGAATTCTGACTCTCTGCACCTATTTTCATTTTCAAATTACGACTTTTTATACCGAAAATATGCCAATTACTGAAAACGGCGATGGGTCATATTTTGCCCAAACCCCCCTGCAGTTTTCAAAATGTCTGAAATGTCCGAAATTTGACTCCTGAGCGTGATTTTTGAGCCGAATTCTGACTCTCTGCACCTATTTTCATTTTCAAATTACGACTTTTTATACCGAAAATATGCCAATTACTGAAAACGGCGATGGGTCATATTTTGCCCAAACCCCCCTGCAGTTTTCAAAATGTCTGAAATGTCCGAAATTTGACTCCTGAGCGTGATTTTTGAGCCGAATTCTGACTCTCTGCACCTATTTTCATTTTCAAATTACGACTTTTTATACCGAAAATATGCCAATTACTGAAAACGGCGATGGGTCATATTTTGCCCAAACCCCCCTGCAGTTTTCAAAATGTCTGAAATGTCCGAAATTTGACTCCTGAGCGTGATTTTTGAGCCGAATTCTGACTCTCTGCACCTATTTTCATTTTCAAATTACGACTTTTTATACCGAAAATATGCCAATTACTGAAAACGGCGATGGGTCATATTTTGCCCAAACCCCCCTGCAGTTTTCAAAATGTCTGAAATGTCCGAAATTTGACTCCTGAGCGTGATTTTTGAGCCGAATTCTGACTCTCTGCACCTATTTTCATTTTCAAATTACGACTTTTTATACCGAAAATATGCCAATTACTGAAAACGGCGATGGGTCATATTTTGCCCAAACCCCCCTGCAGTTTTCAAAATGTCTGAAATGTCCGAAATTTGACTCCTGAGCGTGATTTTTGAGCCGAATTCTGACTCTCTGCACCTATTTTCATTTTCAAATTACGACTTTTTATACCGAAAATATGCCAATTACTGAAAACGGCGATGGGTCATATTTTGCCCAAACCCCCCTGCAGTTTTCAAAATGTCTGAAATGTCCGAAATTTGACTCCTGAGCGTGATTTTTGAGCCGAATTCTGACTCTCTGCACCTATTTTCATTTTCAAATTACGACTTTTTATACCGAAAATATGCCAATTACTGAAAACGGCGATGGGTCATATTTTGCCCAAACCCCCCTGCAGTTTTCAAAATGTCTGAAATGTCCGAAATTTGACTCCTGAGCGTGATTTTTGAGCCGAATTCTGACTCTCTGCACCTATTTTCATTTTCAAATTACGACTTTTTATACCGAAAATATGCCAATTACTGAAAACGGCGATGGGTCATATTTTGCCCAAACCCCCCTGCAGTTTTCAAAATGTCTGAAATGTCCGAAATTTGACTCCTGAGCGTGATTTTTGAGCCGAATTCTGACTCTCTGCACCTATTTTCATTTTCAAATTACGACTTTTTATACCGAAAATATGCCAATTACTGAAAACGGCGATGGGTCATATTTTGCCCAAACCCCCCTGCAGTTTTCAAAATGTCTGAAATGTCCGAAATTTGACTCCTGAGCGTGATTTTTGAGCCGAATTCTGACTCTCTGCACCTATTTTCATTTTCAAATTACGACTTTTTATACCGAAAATATGCCAATTACTGAAAACGGCGATGGGTCATATTTTGCCCAAACCCCCCTGCAGTTTTCAAAATGTCTGAAATGTCCGAAATTTGACTCCTGAGCGTGATTTTTGAGCCGAATTCTGACTCTCTGCACCTATTTTCATTTTCAAATTACGACTTTTTATACCGAAAATATGCCAATTACTGAAAACGGCGATGGGTCATATTTTGCCCAAACCCCCCTGCAGTTTTCAAAATGTCTGAAATGTCCGAAATTTGACTCCTGAGCGTGATTTTTGAGCCGAATTCTGACTCTCTGCACCTATTTTCATTTTCAAATTACGACTTTTTATACCGAAAATATGCCAATTACTGAAAACGGCGATGGGTCATATTTTGCCCAAACCCCCCTGCAGTTTTCAAAATGTCTGAAATGTCCGAAATTTGACTCCTGAGCGTGATTTTTGAGCCGAATTCTGACTCTCTGCACCTATTTTCATTTTCAAATTACGACTTTTTATACCGAAAATATGCCAATTACTGAAAACGGCGATGGGTCATATTTTGCCCAAACCCCCCTGCAGTTTTCAAAATGTCTGAAATGTCCGAAATTTGACTCCTGAGCGTGATTTTTGAGCCGAATTCTGACTCTCTGCACCTATTTTCATTTTCAAATTACGACTTTTTATACCGAAAATATGCCAATTACTGAAAACGGCGATGGGTCATATTTTGCCCAAACCCCCCTGCAGTTTTCAAAATGTCTGAAATGTCCGAAATTTGACTCCTGAGCGTGATTTTTGAGCCGAATTCTGACTCTCTGCACCTATTTTCATTTTCAAATTACGACTTTTTATACCGAAAATATGCCAATTACTGAAAACGGCGATGGGTCATATTTTGCCCAAACCCCCCTGCAGTTTTCAAAATGTCTGAAATGTCCGAAATTTGACTCCTGAGCGTGATTTTTGAGCCGAATTCTGACTCTCTGCACCTATTTTCATTTTCAAATTACGACTTTTTATACCGAAAATATGCCAATTACTGAAAACGGCGATGGGTCATATTTTGCCCAAACCCCCCTGCAGTTTTCAAAATGTCTGAAATGTCCGAAATTTGACTCCTGAGCGTGATTTTTGAGCCGAATTCTGACTCTCTGCACCTATTTTCATTTTCAAATTACGACTTTTTATACCGAAAATATGCCAATTACTGAAAACGGCGATGGGTCATATTTTGCCCAAACCCCCCTGCAGTTTTCAAAATGTCTGAAATGTCCGAAATTTGACTCCTGAGCGTGATTTTTGAGCCGAATTCTGACTCTCTGCACCTATTTTCATTTTCAAATTACGACTTTTTATACCGAAAATATGCCAATTACTGAAAACGGCGATGGGTCATATTTTGCCCAAACCCCCCTGCAGTTTTCAAAATGTCTGAAATGTCCGAAATTTGACTCCTGAGCGTGATTTTTGAGCCGAATTCTGACTCTCTGCACCTATTTTCATTTTCAAATTACGACTTTTTATACCGAAAATATGCCAATTACTGAAAACGGCGATGGGTCATATTTTGCCCAAACCCCCCTGCAGTTTTCAAAATGTCTGAAATGTCCGAAATTTGACTCCTGAGCGTGATTTTTGAGCCGAATTCTGACTCTCTGCACCTATTTTCATTTTCAAATTACGACTTTTTATACCGAAAATATGCCAATTACTGAAAACGGCGATGGGTCATATTTTGCCCAAACCCCCCTGCAGTTTTCAAAATGTCTGAAATGTCCGAAATTTGACTCCTGAGCGTGATTTTTGAGCCGAATTCTGACTCTCTGCACCTATTTTCATTTTCAAATTACGACTTTTTATACCGAAAATATGCCAATTACTGAAAACGGCGATGGGTCATATTTTGCCCAAACCCCCCTGCAGTTTTCAAAATGTCTGAAATGTCCGAAATTTGACTCCTGAGCGTGATTTTTGAGCCGAATTCTGACTCTCTGCACCTATTTTCATTTTCAAATTACGACTTTTTATACCGAAAATATGCCAATTACTGAAAACGGCGATGGGTCATATTTTGCCCAAACCCCCCTGCAGTTTTCAAAATGTCTGAAATGTCCGAAATTTGACTCCTGAGCGTGATTTTTGAGCCGAATTCTGACTCTCTGCACCTATTTTCATTTTCAAATTACGACTTTTTATACCGAAAATATGCCAATTACTGAAAACGGCGATGGGTCATATTTTGCCCAAACCCCCCTGCAGTTTTCAAAATGTCTGAAATGTCCGAAATTTGACTCCTGAGCGTGATTTTTGAGCCGAATTCTGACTCTCTGCACCTATTTTCATTTTCAAATTACGACTTTTTATACCGAAAATATGCCAATTACTGAAAACGGCGATGGGTCATATTTTGCCCAAACCCCCCTGCAGTTTTCAAAATGTCTGAAATGTCCGAAATTTGACTCCTGAGCGTGATTTTTGAGCCGAATTCTGACTCTCTGCACCTATTTTCATTTTCAAATTACGACTTTTTATACCGAAAATATGCCAATTACTGAAAACGGCGATGGGTCATATTTTGCCCAAACCCCCCTGCAGTTTTCAAAATGTCTGAAATGTCCGAAATTTGACTCCTGAGCGTGATTTTTGAGCCGAATTCTGACTCTCTGCACCTATTTTCATTTTCAAATTACGACTTTTTATACCGAAAATATGCCAATTACTGAAAACGGCGATGGGTCATATTTTGCCCAAACCCCCCTGCAGTTTTCAAAATGTCTGAAATGTCCGAAATTTGACTCCTGAGCGTGATTTTTGAGCCGAATTCTGACTCTCTGCACCTATTTTCATTTTCAAATTACGACTTTTTATACCGAAAATATGCCAATTACTGAAAACGGCGATGGGTCATATTTTGCCCAAACCCCCCTGCAGTTTTCAAAATGTCTGAAATGTCCGAAATTTGACTCCTGAGCGTGATTTTTGAGCCGAATTCTGACTCTCTGCACCTATTTTCATTTTCAAATTACGACTTTTTATACCGAAAATATGCCAATTACTGAAAACGGCGATGGGTCATATTTTGCCCAAACCCCCCTGCAGTTTTCAAAATGTCTGAAATGTCCGAAATTTGACTCCTGAGCGTGATTTTTGAGCCGAATTCTGACTCTCTGCACCTATTTTCATTTTCAAATTACGACTTTTTATACCGAAAATATGCCAATTACTGAAAACGGCGATGGGTCATATTTTGCCCAAACCCCCCTGCAGTTTTCAAAATGTCTGAAATGTCCGAAATTTGACTCCTGAGCGTGATTTTTGAGCCGAATTCTGACTCTCTGCACCTATTTTCATTTTCAAATTACGACTTTTTATACCGAAAATATGCCAATTACTGAAAACGGCGATGGGTCATATTTTGCCCAAACCCCCCTGCAGTTTTCAAAATGTCTGAAATGTCCGAAATTTGACTCCTGAGCGTGATTTTTGAGCCGAATTCTGACTCTCTGCACCTATTTTCATTTTCAAATTACGACTTTTTATACCGAAAATATGCCAATTACTGAAAACGGCGATGGGTCATATTTTGCCCAAACCCCCCTGCAGTTTTCAAAATGTCTGAAATGTCCGAAATTGACTCCTGAGCGTGATTTTTGAGCCGAATTCTGACTCTCTGCACCTATTTTCATTTTCAAATTACGACTTTTTATACCGAAAATATGCCAATTACTGAAAACGGCGATGGGTCATATTTTGCCCAAACCCCCCTGCAGTTTTCAAAATGTCTGAAATGTCCGAAATTTGACTCCTGAGCGTGATTTTTGAGCCGAATTCTGACTCTCTGCACCTATTTTCATTTTCAAATTACGACTTTTTATACCGAAAATATGCCAATTACTGAAAACGGCGATGGGTCATATTTTGCCCAAACCCCCCTGCAGTTTTCAAAATGTCTGAAATGTCCGAAATTTGACTCCTGAGCGTGATTTTTGAGCCGAATTCTGACTCTCTGCACCTATTTTCATTTTCAAATTACGACTTTTTATACCGAAAATATGCCAATTACTGAAAACGGCGATGGGTCATATTTTGCCCAAACCCCCCTGCAGTTTTCAAAATGTCTGAAATGTCCGAAATTTGACTCCTGAGCGTGATTTTTGAGCCGAATTCTGACTCTCTGCACCTATTTTCATTTTCAAATTACGACTTTTTATACCGAAAATATGCCAATTACTGAAAACGGCGATGGGTCATATTTTGCCCAAACCCCCTGCAGTTTTCAAAATGTCTGAAATGTCCGAAATTTGACTCCTGAGCGTGATTTTTGAGCCGAATTCTGACTCTCTGCACCTATTTTCATTTTCAAATTACGACTTTTTATACCGAAAATATGCCAATTACTGAAAACGGCGATGGGTCATATTTTGCCCAAACCCCCCTGCAGTTTTCAAAATGTCTGAAATGTCCGAAATTTGACTCCTGAGCGTGATTTTTGAGCCGAATTCTGACTCTCTGCACCTATTTTCATTTTCAAATTACGACTTTTTATACCGAAAATATGCCAATTACTGAAAACGGCGATGGGTCATATTTTGCCCAAACCCCCCTGCAGTTTTCAAAATGTCTGAAATGTCCGAAATTTGACTCCTGAGCGTGATTTTTGAGCCGAATTCTGACTCTCTGCACCTATTTTCATTTTCAAATTACGACTTTTTATACCGAAAATATGCCAATTACTGAAAACGGCGATGGGTCATATTTTGCCCAAACCCCCCTGCAGTTTTCAAAATGTCTGAAATGTCCGAAATTTGACTCCTGAGCGTGATTTTTGAGCCGAATTCTGACTCTCTGCACCTATTTTCATTTTCAAATTACGACTTTTTATACCGAAAATATGCCAATTACTGAAAACGGCGATGGGTCATATTTTGCCCAAACCCCCCTGCAGTTTTCAAAATGTCTGAAATGTCCGAAATTTGACTCCTGAGCGTGATTTTTGAGCCGAATTCTGACTCTCTGCACCTATTTTCATTTTCAAATTACGACTTTTTATACCGAAAATATGCCAATTACTGAAAACGGCGATGGGTCATATTTTGCCCAAACCCCCCTGCAGTTTTCAAAATGTCTGAAATGTCCGAAATTTGACTCCTGAGCGTGATTTTTGAGCCGAATTCTGACTCTCTGCACCTATTTTCATTTTCAAATTACGACTTTTTATACCGAAAATATGCCAATTACTGAAAACGGCGATGGGTCATATTTTGCCCAAACCCCCCTGCAGTTTTCAAAATGTCTGAAATGTCCGAAATTTGACTCCTGAGCGTGATTTTTGAGCCGAATTCTGACTCTCTGCACCTATTTTCATTTTCAAATTACGACTTTTTATACCGAAAATATGCCAATTACTGAAAACGGCGATGGGTCATATTTTGCCCAAACCCCCCTGCAGTTTTCAAAATGTCTGAAATGTCCGAAATTTGACTCCTGAGCGTGATTTTTGAGCCGAATTCTGACTCTCTGCACCTATTTTCATTTTCAAATTACGACTTTTTATACCGAAAATATGCCAATTACTGAAAACGGCGATGGGTCATATTTTGCCCAAACCCCCCTGCAGTTTTCAAAATGTCTGAAATGTCCGAAATTTGACTCCTGAGCGTGATTTTTGAGCCGAATTCTGACTCTCTGCACCTATTTTCATTTTCAAATTACGACTTTTTATACCGAAAATATGCCAATTACTGAAAACGGCGATGGGTCATATTTTGCCCAAACCCCCCTGCAGTTTTCAAAATGTCTGAAATGTCCGAAATTTGACTCCTGAGCGTGATTTTTGAGCCGAATTCTGACTCTCTGCACCTATTTTCATTTTCAAATTACGACTTTTTATACCGAAAATATGCCAATTACTGAAAACGGCGATGGGTCATATTTTGCCCAAACCCCCTGCAGTTTTCAAAATGTCTGAAATGTCCGAAATTTGACTCCTGAGCGTGATTTTTGAGCCGAATTCTGACTCTCTGCACCTATTTTCATTTTCAAATTACGACTTTTTATACCGAAAATATGCCAATTACTGAAAACGGCGATGGGTCATATTTTGCCCAAACCCCCCTGCAGTTTTCAAAATGTCTGAAATGTCCGAAATTTGACTCCTGAGCGTGATTTTTGAGCCGAATTCTGACTCTCTGCACCTATTTTCATTTTCAAATTACGACTTTTTATACCGAAAATATGCCAATTACTGAAAACGGCGATGGGTCATATTTTGCCCAAACCCCCCTGCAGTTTTCAAAATGTCTGAAATGTCCGAAATTTGACTCCTGAGCGTGATTTTTGAGCCGAATTCTGACTCTCTGCACCTATTTTCATTTTCAAATTACGACTTTTTATACCGAAAATATGCCAATTACTGAAAACGGCGATGGGTCATATTTTGCCCAAACCCCCCTGCAGTTTTCAAAATGTCTGAAATGTCCGAAATTTGACTCCTGAGCGTGATTTTTGAGCCGAATTCTGACTCTCTGCACCTATTTTCATTTTCAAATTACGACTTTTTATACCGAAAATATGCCAATTACTGAAAACGGCGATGGGTCATATTTTGCCCAAACCCCCCTGCAGTTTTCAAAATGTCTGAAATGTCCGAAATTTGACTCCTGAGCGTGATTTTTGAGCCGAATTCTGACTCTCTGCACCTATTTTCATTTTCAAATTACGACTTTTTATACCGAAAATATGCCAATTACTGAAAACGGCGATGGGTCATATTTTGCCCAAACCCCCTGCAGTTTTCAAAATGTCTGAAATGTCCGAAATTTGACTCCTGAGCGTGATTTTTGAGCCGAATTCTGACTCTCTGCACCTATTTTCATTTTCAAATTACGACTTTTTATACCGAAAATATGCCAATTACTGAAAACGGCGATGGGTCATATTTTGCCCAAACCCCCCTGCAGTTTTCAAAATGTCTGAAATGTCCGAAATTTGACTCCTGAGCGTGATTTTTGAGCCGAATTCTGACTCTCTGCACCTATTTTCATTTTCAAATTACGACTTTTTATACCGAAAATATGCCAATTACTGAAAACGGCGATGGGTCATATTTTGCCCAAACCCCCCTGCAGTTTTCAAAATGTCTGAAATGTCCGAAATTTGACTCCTGAGCGTGATTTTTGAGCCGAATTCTGACTCTCTGCACCTATTTTCATTTTCAAATTACGACTTTTTATACCGAAAATATGCCAATTACTGAAAACGGCGATGGGTCATATTTTGCCCAAACCCCCCTGCAGTTTTCAAAATGTCTGAAATGTCCGAAATTTGACTCCTGAGCGTGATTTTTGAGCCGAATTCTGACTCTCTGCACCTATTTTCATTTTCAAATTACGACTTTTTATACCGAAAATATGCCAATTACTGAAAACGGCGATGGGTCATATTTTGCCCAAACCCCCCTGCAGTTTTCAAAATGTCTGAAATGTCCGAAATTTGACTCCTGAGCGTGATTTTTGAGCCGAATTCTGACTCTCTGCACCTATTTTCATTTTCAAATTACGACTTTTTATACCGAAAATATGCCAATTACTGAAAACGGCGATGGGTCATATTTTGCCCAAACCCCCCTGCAGTTTTCAAAATGTCTGAAATGTCCGAAATTTGACTCCTGAGCGTGATTTTTGAGCCGAATTCTGACTCTCTGCACCTATTTTCATTTTCAAATTACGACTTTTTATACCGAAAATATGCCAATTACTGAAAACGGCGATGGGTCATATTTTGCCCAAACCCCCCTGCAGTTTTCAAAATGTCTGAAATGTCCGAAATTTGACTCCTGAGCGTGATTTTTGAGCCGAATTCTGACTCTCTGCACCTATTTTCATTTTCAAATTACGACTTTTTATACCGAAAATATGCCAATTACTGAAAACGGCGATGGGTCATATTTTGCCCAAACCCCCCTGCAGTTTTCAAAATGTCTGAAATGTCCGAAATTTGACTCCTGAGCGTGATTTTTGAGCCGAATTCTGACTCTCTGCACCTATTTTCATTTTCAAATTACGACTTTTTATACCGAAAATATGCCAATTACTGAAAACGGCGATGGGTCATATTTTGCCCAAACCCCCCTGCAGTTTTCAAAATGTCTGAAATGTCCGAAATTTGACTCCTGAGCGTGATTTTTGAGCCGAATTCTGACTCTCTGCACCTATTTTCATTTTCAAATTACGACTTTTTATACCGAAAATATGCCAATTACTGAAAACGGCGATGGGTCATATTTTGCCCAAACCCCCCTGCAGTTTTCAAAATGTCTGAAATGTCCGAAATTTGACTCCTGAGCGTGATTTTTGAGCCGAATTCTGACTCTCTGCACCTATTTTCATTTTCAAATTACGACTTTTTATACCGAAAATATGCCAATTACTGAAAACGGCGATGGGTCATATTTTGCCCAAACCCCCCTGCAGTTTTCAAAATGTCTGAAATGTCCGAAATTTGACTCCTGAGCGTGATTTTTGAGCCGAATTCTGACTCTCTGCACCTATTTTCATTTTCAAATTACGACTTTTTATACCGAAAATATGCCAATTACTGAAAACGGCGATGGGTCATATTTTGCCCAAACCCCCCTGCAGTTTTCAAAATGTCTGAAATGTCCGAAATTTGACTCCTGAGCGTGATTTTTGAGCCGAATTCTGACTCTCTGCACCTATTTTCATTTTCAAATTACGACTTTTTATACCGAAAATATGCCAATTACTGAAAACGGCGATGGGTCATATTTTGCCCAAACCCCCCTGCAGTTTTCAAAATGTCTGAAATGTCCGAAATTTGACTCCTGAGCGTGATTTTTGAGCCGAATTCTGACTCTCTGCACCTATTTTCATTTTCAAATTACGACTTTTTATACCGAAAATATGCCAATTACTGAAAACGGCGATGGGTCATATTTTGCCCAAACCCCCCTGCAGTTTTCAAAATGTCTGAAATGTCCGAAATTTGACTCCTGAGCGTGATTTTTGAGCCGAATTCTGACTCTCTGCACCTATTTTCATTTTCAAATTACGACTTTTTATACCGAAAATATGCCAATTACTGAAAACGGCGATGGGTCATATTTTGCCCAAACCCCCCTGCAGTTTTCAAAATGTCTGAAATGTCCGAAATTTGACTCCTGAGCGTGATTTTTGAGCCGAATTCTGACTCTCTGCACCTATTTTCATTTTCAAATTACGACTTTTTATACCGAAAATATGCCAATTACTGAAAACGGCGATGGGTCATATTTTGCCCAAACCCCCCTGCAGTTTTCAAAATGTCTGAAATGTCCGAAATTTGACTCCTGAGCGTGATTTTTGAGCCGAATTCTGACTCTCTGCACCTATTTTCATTTTCAAATTACGACTTTTTATACCGAAAATATGCCAATTACTGAAAACGGCGATGGGTCATATTTTGCCCAAACCCCCCTGCAGTTTTCAAAATGTCTGAAATGTCCGAAATTTGACTCCTGAGCGTGATTTTTGAGCCGAATTCTGACTCTCTGCACCTATTTTCATTTTCAAATTACGACTTTTTATACCGAAAATATGCCAATTACTGAAAACGGCGATGGGTCATATTTTGCCCAAACCCCCCTGCAGTTTTCAAAATGTCTGAAATGTCCGAAATTTGACTCCTGAGCGTGATTTTTGAGCCGAATTCTGACTCTCTGCACCTATTTTCATTTTCAAATTACGACTTTTTATACCGAAAATATGCCAATTACTGAAAACGGCGATGGGTCATATTTTGCCCAAACCCCCCTGCAGTTTTCAAAATGTCTGAAATGTCCGAAATTTGACTCCTGAGCGTGATTTTTGAGCCGAATTCTGACTCTCTGCACCTATTTTCATTTTCAAATTACGACTTTTTATACCGAAAATATGCCAATTACTGAAAACGGCGATGGGTCATATTTTGCCCAAACCCCCCTGCAGTTTTCAAAATGTCTGAAATGTCCGAAATTTGACTCCTGAGCGTGATTTTTGAGCCGAATTCTGACTCTCTGCACCTATTTTCATTTTCAAATTACGACTTTTTATACCGAAAATATGCCAATTACTGAAAACGGCGATGGGTCATATTTTGCCCAAACCCCCCTGCAGTTTTCAAAATGTCTGAAATGTCCGAAATTTGACTCCTGAGCGTGATTTTTGAGCCGAATTCTGACTCTCTGCACCTATTTTCATTTTCAAATTACGACTTTTTATACCGAAAATATGCCAATTACTGAAAACGGCGATGGGTCATATTTTGCCCAAACCCCCCTGCAGTTTTCAAAATGTCTGAAATGTCCGAAATTTGACTCCTGAGCGTGATTTTTGAGCCGAATTCTGACTCTCTGCACCTATTTTCATTTTCAAATTACGACTTTTTATACCGAAAATATGCCAATTACTGAAAACGGCGATGGGTCATATTTTGCCCAAACCCCCCTGCAGTTTTCAAAATGTCTGAAATGTCCGAAATTTGACTCCTGAGCGTGATTTTTGAGCCGAATTCTGACTCTCTGCACCTATTTTCATTTTCAAATTACGACTTTTTATACCGAAAATATGCCAATTACTGAAAACGGCGATGGGTCATATTTTGCCCAAACCCCCCTGCAGTTTTCAAAATGTCTGAAATGTCCGAAATTTGACTCCTGAGCGTGATTTTTGAGCCGAATTCTGACTCTCTGCACCTATTTTCATTTTCAAATTACGACTTTTTATACCGAAAATATGCCAATTACTGAAAACGGCGATGGGTCATATTTTGCCCAAACCCCCCTGCAGTTTTCAAAATGTCTGAAATGTCCGAAATTTGACTCCTGAGCGTGATTTTTGAGCCGAATTCTGACTCTCTGCACCTATTTTCATTTTCAAATTACGACTTTTTATACCGAAAATATGCCAATTACTGAAAACGGCGATGGGTCATATTTTGCCCAAACCCCCCTGCAGTTTTCAAAATGTCTGAAATGTCCGAAATTTGACTCCTGAGCGTGATTTTTGAGCCGAATTCTGACTCTCTGCACCTATTTTCATTTTCAAATTACGACTTTTTATACCGAAAATATGCCAATTACTGAAAACGGCGATGGGTCATATTTTGCCCAAACCCCCCTGCAGTTTTCAAAATGTCTGAAATGTCCGAAATTTGACTCCTGAGCGTGATTTTTGAGCCGAATTCTGACTCTCTGCACCTATTTTCATTTTCAAATTACGACTTTTTATACCGAAAATATGCCAATTACTGAAAACGGCGATGGGTCATATTTTGCCCAAACCCCCCTGCAGTTTTCAAAATGTCTGAAATGTCCGAAATTTGACTCCTGAGCGTGATTTTTGAGCCGAATTCTGACTCTCTGCACCTATTTTCATTTTCAAATTACGACTTTTTATACCGAAAATATGCCAATTACTGAAAACGGCGATGGGTCATATTTTGCCCAAACCCCCCTGCAGTTTTCAAAATGTCTGAAATGTCCGAAATTTGACTCCTGAGCGTGATTTTTGAGCCGAATTCTGACTCTCTGCACCTATTTTCATTTTCAAATTACGACTTTTTATACCGAAAATATGCCAATTACTGAAAACGGCGATGGGTCATATTTTGCCCAAACCCCCCTGCAGTTTTCAAAATGTCTGAAATGTCCGAAATTTGACTCCTGAGCGTGATTTTTGAGCCGAATTCTGACTCTCTGCACCTATTTTCATTTTCAAATTACGACTTTTTATACCGAAAATATGCCAATTACTGAAAACGGCGATGGGTCATATTTTGCCCAAACCCCCCTGCAGTTTTCAAAATGTCTGAAATGTCCGAAATTTGACTCCTGAGCGTGATTTTTGAGCCGAATTCTGACTCTCTGCACCTATTTTCATTTTCAAATTACGACTTTTTATACCGAAAATATGCCAATTACTGAAAACGGCGATAGGTCATATTTTGCCCAAACCCCCCTGCAGTTTTCAAAATGTCTGAAATGTCCGAAATTTGACTCCTGAGCGTGATTTTTGAGCCGAATTCTGACTCTCTGCACCTATTTTCATTTTCAAATTACGACTTTTTATACCGAAAATATGCCAATTACTGAAAACGGCGATGGGTCATATTTTGCCCAAACCCCCCTGCAGTTTTCAAAATGTCTGAAATGTCCGAAATTTGACTCCTGAGCGTGATTTTTGAGCCGAATTCTGACTCTCTGGACCTATTTTCATTTTGAAATTACGAATTTTTATACCGAAAATATGCCAATTACTGAAAACGGCGATGGGTCATATTTTGCCCAAACCCCCCTGCAGTTTTCAAAATGTCTGAAATGTCCGGAATTTGACTCCTGAGTGTAATTTTTGAGCCGAATTCTGACTCTCTGCACCTATTTTCATTTTGAAATTACAACTTTTTATACCGAAAATATGCCAATTACTGAAAACGGCGATGGGTCATATTTTGCTCAAACCCCCCTGCAGTATTCAAAATGTCTGAAATGTCCGGAATTTGACTCCTGAGTGTGATTTTTGAGCCGAATTCTGACTCTCTGCACCTATTTTCATTTTCAAATTACGACTTTTTATACCGAAAATATGCCAATTACTGAAAACGGCGATAGGTCATATTTTGCCCAAACCCCCCTGCAGTTTTCAAAATGTCTGAAATGTCCGAAATTTGACTCCTGAGCGTGATTGTTGAGCCGAATTCTGACTCTCTGCACCTATTTTCATTTTGAAATTACGACTTTTTATACCGAAAATATGCCAATTACTGAAAACGGCGATGGGTCATATTTTGCCCAAACCCCCCTGCAGTTTTCAAAATGTCTGAAATGTCCGGAATTTGACTCCTGAGTGTGATTTTTGAGCCGAATTCTGACTCTCTGCACCTATTTTCATTTTCAAATTACGACTTTTTATACCGAAAATATGCCAATTACTGAAAACGGCGATAGGTCATATTTTGCCCAAACCCCCCTGCAGTTTTCAAAATGTCTGAAATGTCCGAAATTTGACTCCTGAGCGTGATTTTTGACCAGAATTCTGACTCTCTGCACCTTTTTTCAGTTTCAAATTACGACTTTTTATACCGAAAATATGCCAATTACTGAAAACGGCGATGGGTCATATTTTGCCCAAACCCCCCTGCAGTTTTCAAAATGTCTGGAATGTCCGAAATTTGACTACTGAGCGAGATTTTTGAGCCGAATTCTGACTCTCTGCACCTATTTTCATTTTCAAATTACGACTTTTTATACCGAAATTATGCCAATTACTGAAAACGGCGATGGGTCATATTTTGCCCAAACCTCCCTGCAGTTTTCAAAATGTCTGAAATGTCCGAAATTTGACTCCTGAGCGTGATTTTTGAGCCGAATTCTGACTCTCTGCACCTATTTTCATTTTCAAATTACGACTTTTTATACCGAAAATATGCCAATTACTGAAAACGGCGATGGGTCATATTTTGCCCAAACCCCCCTGCAGTTTTCAAAATGTCTGAAATGTCCGAAATTTGACTCCTGAGCGTGATTGTTGAGCCGAATTCTGACTCTCTGCACGTATTTTCATTTTCAAATTACGACTTTTTAAACCGAAAATATACCAATTACTGAAAACGGCGATGGGTCATATTTTGCCCAAACCCCCCTGCAGTTTTCAAAATGTCTGAAATGTCCGAAATTTGACTCCTGAGCGTGATTTTTGAGCCGAATTCTGACTCTCTGCACCTATTTTCATTTTCAAATTACGACTTTTTATATCGAAAATATGCCAATTACTGAAGACGGCGATGGGTCATATTTTGCCCAAACCCCCCTGCAGTTTTCAAAATGTCTGAAATGTCCGAAATTTGACTCCTGAGCGTGATTGTTGAGCCGAATTCTGACTTTCTGCACCTATTTTCATATTCAAATTACGACTTTTTATACCGAAAATATGCCAATTACTGAAAACGGCGATGGGTCATATTTTGCCCAAACCCCCCTGCAGTTTTCAAAATGTCTAAAATGTCCGAAATTTTACTCCTGAGCGTGATTTTTGAGCCGAATTCTGACTCTCTGCACATATTTTCATTTTCAAATTACGACTTTTTATACCGAAAATATGCCAATTACTGAAAACGGCGATAGGTCATATTTTGCCAAACCCCCCTGCAGTTTTCAAAATGTCTGAAATGCCCAAAATTTGACTCCTGAGCGTGATTTTTGAGCCGAATTCTGACTCTCTGCACCTTTTTTCAGTTTCAAATTACGACTTTTTATACCGAAAATATGCCAATTACTGAAAACGGCGATGGGTCATATTTTGCCCAAAACCCCCTGCAGTTTTCAAAATGTCTGAAATGTCCAAAATTTGACTCCTGAGCGTGATTTTTGAGCCGAATTCTGACTCTCTGCACCTATTTTCATTTTCAAATTACGACTTTTTATACCGAAATTATGCCAATTACTGAAAACAGCGTTGAGTCATATTTTGCCCAAACCCCCCTGCAGTTTTTAAAATGTCTGAAATGTCCAAAATTTGACTCCTGAGCGTGATTTTTGAGGCGAATTCTGACTCTCTGCACCTATTTTCATTTTCAAATTACGAGTTTTTATACCGAAAATATGCCAATTACTAAAAAACGGCGATGGGTCATATTTTGCCCAAACCGCCATGCAGTTTTCAAAATGTCTGAAATGTCCGATATTTGACTCCTGAGCGTGATTTTTGAGCCGAATTCCGACTCTCTGCACCTATTTTCATTTTCAAATTACGACTTTTTATACCGAAAATATGCCAATTACTGAAAACGGCGATGTTTCATATTTTGCCCAAACCCCCCTGCAGTTTTCAAAATGTCTGAAATGTCCGAAATTTGACTCCTGAGCGTGATTTTTGAGCCGAATTCTGACTCTCTGCACCTATTTTCATTTTCAAATTACGAATTTTTATACCGAAATTATGCCAATTACTGAAAACGGCGATGGGTCATATTTTGCCCAAACCCCCCTGCAGTTTTCAAAATGTCTAAAATGTCCGAAATTTGACTCCTGAGCGTGATTTTTGAGCCGAATTCTGACTCTCTGCACCTATTTTCATTTTCAAATTACGACTTTTTATACCGAAAATATGCCAATTACTGAAAACGGCGATGGGTCATATTTTGCCCAAACCCCCCTGCAGTTTTCAAAATGTCTAAAATATCCGGAATTTGACTCCTGATCGTGATTTTTGAGCCGAATTCTGACTCTCTGCACCTATTTTCATTTTCAAATTACGACTTTTTATACCGAAAATATACCAATTACTGAAAACAGCGATGGTTCATATTTTGCCCAAACCCCCCTGCAGTTTTCAAAATGTCTGAAATGTCCGAAATTTGACTCCTGAGCGTGATTTTTGAGACGAATTCTGACTCTCTGCACCTATTTTCATTTTCAAAATACGACTTTTTATACCGAAAATATGCCAATTACTGAAAACGGCGATGGGTCATATTTTGCCCAAACCCCCCTGCAGTTTTCAAAATGTCTGAAATGTCCGAAATTTGACTCCTGAAAGTGATTTTTGAGCCGAATTCTGACTCTCTGCATCTATTTTCATTTTCAAATTACGACTTTTTATACCGAAAATATGCCAATTACTGAAAACGGCGATGGGTCATATTTTGCCCAAACCCCCCTGCAGTTTTCAAAATGTCTGAAATGTCCGAAATTTGACTCCTGAGCGTGATTGTTGAGCCGAATTCTGACTTTCTGCACCTATTTTCATATTCAAATTACGACTTTTTATACCGAAAATATGCCAATTACTGAAAACGGCGATGGGTCATATTTTGCCCAAACCCCCCTGCAGTTTTCAAAATGTCTGAAATGTCCAAAATTTGACTCCTGAGCGAGATTGTTGAGCCGAATTCTGACTTTCTGCACCTATTTTCATATTCAAATTACGACTTTTTATACCGAAAATATGACAATTACTGAAAACGGCGATGGGTCATATTTTGCCCAAACCCCCCTGCAGTTTTCAAAATGTCTAAAATGTCCGAAATTTGACTCCTGAGCGTGATTTTTGAGCCGAATTCTGACTCTCTGCACCTATTTTCATTTTCAAATTACGAGTTTTTCTACCGAAAATATGCCAATTACTGAAAACGAAGATGGGTCATATTTTGCCCAAACCCCCCTGCAGTTTTCAAAATGTCTGAAATGTCCGAAATTTGACTCCTGAGCGTGATTTTTGAGCCGAATTCTGACTCTCTGCACCTATTTTCATTTTCAAATTACGACTTTTTATACCGAAAATATGCCAATTACTGAAAACGGCGATGGGTCATATTTTGCCCAAACCCCCCTGCAGTTTTCAAAATGTCTGAAATGTCCGAAATTTGACTCCTGAGCGTGATTGTTGAGCCGAATTCTGACTCTCTGCACCATATTTTCATTTTCAAATTACGACTTTTTATACCGAAAATATGCCAATTACTGAAAACGGAGATGGGTCATATTTTGCCCAAACCCCTCTGCAGTTTTCAAAATGTCTGAAATGTCCGAAATTTGACTCCTGAGCGTGATTTTTGAGCCGAATTCTGACTCTCTGCACCTATTTTCATTTTCAAATTACGACTTTTTATATCGAAAATATGCCAATTACTGAAGACGGCGATGGGTCATATTTTGCCCAAACCCCCCTGCAGTTTTCAAAATGTCTGAAATGTCCGAAATTTGACTCCTGAGCGTGATTTTTGAGCCGAATTCTGACTCTCTGCACCTATTTTCATTTTCAAATTACGACTTTTTATACCGAAAATATGCCAATTACTGAAAACGGCGATGGGTCAAATTTTGCCCAAACCCCCCTGCAGTTTTCAAAATGTCTGAAATGTCCGAAATTTGACTCCTGAGCGTGATTGTTGAGCCGAAGTCTGACTCTGTGCACCTATTTTCATTTTCAAATTACGACTTTTTATACCGAAATTATGCCAATTACTGAAAACGGCGATGGGTCATATTTTGCCCAAACCCCCCTGCAGTTTTCAAAATGTCTGAAATGTCCTTAATTTCACTCCTGAGCGTGATTTTTGAGCCGAATTCTGACTCTCTGCACCTATTTTCATTTTCAAATTACGACTTTTTATACCGAAAATAATCCAATTACTGAAAACGGCGATGGGTCATATTTTGCCCAAACCCCCCTGCAGTTTTCAAAATGTCTGAAATGTCCGAAATTTGAATCCTGAGCGTGATTGTTGAGCCGAATTCAGACTTTCTGCACCTATTTTCATATTCAAATTACGACTTTTTATACCGAAAATAAGCCAATTACTGAAAGCGGCGATGGGTCATATTTTGCCCAAACCCCCCTGCAGTTTTCAAAATGTCTAAAATGTCCGAAATTTGACTCCTGAGCGTGATTTTTGAGCCGAATTCTGACTCTCTGCACCTATTTTCATTTTCAAATTACGACTTTTTATACCGAAAATATGCCAATTACTGAAAACGGCGATGGGTCATATTTTGCCCAAACCCCCCTGCAGTTTTCAAAATGTCTGAAATGTCCGAAATTTGACTCCTGAGCGTGATTGTTGAGCCGAATTCTGACTCTCTGCACCATATTTTCATTTTCAAATTACGACTTTTTATACCGAAAATATGCCAATTACTGAAAACGGAGATGGGTCATATTTTGCCCAAACCCCTCTGCAGTTTTCAAAATGTCTGAAATGTCCGAAATTTGACTCCTGAGCGTGATTTTTGAGCCGAATTCTGACTCTCTGCACCTATTTTCATTTTCAAATTACGACTTTTTATATCGAAAATATGCCAATTACTGAAGACGGCGATGGGTCATATTTTGCCCAAACCCCCCCTGCAGTTTTCAAAATGACTGAAATGTCCGAAATTTGACTCCTGAGCGTGATTTTTGAGCCGAATTCTGACTCTCTGCACCTATTTTCATTTTCAAATTACGACTTTTTATACCGAAAATATGCCAATTACTGAAAACGGCGATGGGTCATATTTTGCCCAAACCCCCCTGCAGTTTTCAAAATGTCCGAAATGTCCGAAATTTGACTCCTGAGCGTGATTTTTTAGCCGAATTCTGACTCTCTGCACCTATTTTCATTTTCAAATTACGACTTTTTATACCGAAAATATGCCAATTACTGAAAACGGCGATGGGTCATATTTTGCACAAACCCCCCTGCAGTTTTCAAAATGTCTGAAATGTCCGAAATTTGACTCCTGAGCGTGATTTTTGAGCAGAATTCTGACTATCTGCACCTATTTTCATTTTCAAATTACGACTTTTTATACCGAAAATATGCCAATTACTGGAAACGGCTAAGGGTCATATTTTGCCCAAACACCCCAGCAGTTTTCAAAATGTCTGATATGTTCGAAATTTGACTCCTGAGCGTGATTGTTGAGCCGAATTCTGACTTTCTGCACCTATTTTCATATTCAAATTACGACTTTTTATAACGAAAATATGCCAATTACTGAAAACGGCGATGGGTCATATTTTGCCCAAACCCCCCTGCAGTTTTCAAAATGTCTAAAATGTCCGAAATTTGACTCCTGAGCATGATTTTTGAGCCGAATTCTGACTCTCTGCACCTATTTTAATTTTCAAATTACGACTTTTTATACCGAAATTATGCCAATTACTGAAAACGGCGATGGGTCATATTTTCCCCAAACCCCCCTGCAGTTTTCAAAATGTCTGAAATGTCCGAAATTTGACTCCTGAGCGTGATTTTTGACCCGAATTCTGACTCTGCACTTTTTTTCAGTTTCAAATTACGACTTTTTATACCGAAAATATGCCAATTACTGAAAACGGCGATGGGTCATATTTTGCCCAAAACCCCCTGCAGTTTTCAAAATGTCTGAAATGTCCGAAATTTGACTCCTGAGCGTGATTTTTGAGCCGAATTCTGACTCTCTGCACCTATTTTAATTTTCAAATTACGACTTTTTATACCGAAATTATGTCAATTACTGAAAACAGCGTTGGGTCATATTTTGCCCAAACCCCCCTGCAAATTTTAAAATGTCTGAAATGACCGAAATTTGACTCCTGAGCGTGATTTTTGAGCCGAATTCTGACTCTCTGCACCTATTTTCATTTTCAAATTACGACTTTTTATACCGAAAATATGCCAATTACTGAAATGGCGATGGGTCATATTTTGCCCAAACCCCCCTGCAGTTTTCAAAATGTCTGAAATGTCCGAAATTTGACTCCTGAGCGTGATTTTTGAGCCGAATTCTGACTCTCTGCACCTATTTTCATTTTCAAATTACGACTTTTTATACCGAAAATATGCCAATTACTGAAAACGGCGATGGGTCATATTTTGCCCAAACCCCCCTGCAGTTTTCAAAATGTCTGAAATGTCCGAAATTTGACTCCTGAGCGTGATTGTTGAGCCGAATTCTGACTCTGTGCACCTATTTTCATTTTCAAATTACGACTTTTTATACCGAAAATATGCCAATTACTGAAAACGGCGATGGGTCATATTTTGCCCAAACCCCCCTGCAGTTTTCAAAATGTCTGAACTGTCCGAAATTTGACTCCTGAGCGTGATTTTTGAGCCGAATTCTGACTCTCTGCACCTATTTTCATTTTCAAATTACGATTTTTTATACCGAAAATATGCCAATTACTGAAAACGGAGATGGGTCATATTTTGCCCAAACCCCCCTGCAATTTTCAAAATGTCTGAAATGTCCGAAATTTGACTCCTGAGCGTGATTTTTGAGCCGAATTCTGACTCTCTGCACCTATTTTCATTTTAAAATTACGACTTTTTATACCGAAATTATGCCATTTACTGAAAACGGCGATGGGTCATTTTTTGCCCAACCCCCCCCCCCCCCCTGCAGTTTTCAAAATGTCTAAAATGTCCGAAATTTGACTCCTGAGCGTGATTTTTGAGCCGAATTCTGACTCTCTGCACCTATTTTCATTTTCAAAATACGACTTTTTATACCGAAAATATGCCAATTACTGAAAACGGCGATGGGTCATATTTTGCCCAAACCCCCCTGCAGTTTTCAAAATGTCTGAAATGTCCAAAATTTGACTCCTGAGCGTGATTTTTGAGCCGAATTCTGACTCTTTGCACTTCTTTTCATTTCCAAATTACGACTTTTTATACCGAAAATATGCCAATTACTGAAAACGGCGATGGGTCAAATTTTGCCCAAACCCCCCTGCAGTTTTCAAAATGTCTGAAATGTCCGAAATTTGACTCCTGAGCATGATTTTTGAGCCGAATTCTGACTCTCTGCACCTATTTTCATTTTCAAAATACGAATTTTTATACCGAAAATATGCCAATTACTGAAAACGGCGATGGGTCATATTTTGCCCAAACGCCCCCCTGCAGTTTTCAAAATGTCTGAAATGTCCGAAGTTTGACTCCTGAGCGTGATTTTTGAGCCGAATTCTGACTCTGCACCAATTTTCATTTTCAAATTACGACTTTTTATACCGAAAATATGCCAATTACTGAAAACGGCGATGGGTCATATTTTGCCCAAACCCCTCTGCAGTTTTCAAAATGTCTGAAATGTCCGAAATTTGACTCCTGAGCGTGATTTTTGAGCCAAATTCTGACTCTCTGCACTTATTTTCATTTTCAAATTACGACTTTTTATACCGAAAATATGGCAATTCCTGAAAACGGCGATGGGTCATATTTTGCCCAAACCCCCCTGCAGTTTTCAAAATGTCTGAAATGTCCGAAATTTGACTCCTGAGCGTGATTTTTGAGCCGAATTCTGACTCTATGCACCTATTTTCATTTTCAAATTACGACTTTTTATACCGAAAATATGCCAATTACTGAAAACGGCGATAAGTCATATTTTGCCCAAACCCCCCTGCAGTTTTCAAAATGTCTGAAATGTCCGAAATTTGACTCCTGAGCGTGATTTTTGAGTCGAATTCTGACTCTCTGCACCTATTTTCATTTTCAAATTACGACTTTTTATACCGAAAATATGCCAATTACTGAAAACGGCGATGGGTCGTATTTTGCCCAAACCCCCTTGCAGTTTTCAAAATGTCTGAAATGTTCGAAATTTGAGTCCTGAGCGTGGTTTTTGATCTGAATTCTGACTCTCTGCACCTATTTTCATTTTCAAATTACGAATTCTTATACCGAAAATATGCCAATTACTGAAAACGTCGATGGGTCATATTTTGCCCAAACCCCCCTGCAGTTTTCAAAATGTCTGAAATGTCCGAAATTTGACTCCTGAGCGTGATTGTTGAGCCGAATTCTGACTCTCTGCACCTATTTTAATTTTCAAATTACGACTTTTTATACCGAAAATATGCCAATTACTGAAAACAGCGATGGGTCATATTTTGCCCAAACACCCCTGCAGTTTTCAAAATGTCTGAAATGTCCGAAATTTGACTCCTGAGCGTGATTTTTGAGCCGAATTCTGACTCTCTGCACCTATTTTCATTTTCAAATTACGACTTTTTATACCGAAAATATGCCAATTACTGAAAAAAGCGATGGGTCATATTTTGCCCAAACCCCCCTGCAGTTTTCAAAATGTCTGAAATGTCCGAAATTTGACTCCTGAGCGTGATTTTTTGTCTGAATTCTGACTCTCTGCACCTATTTTCATTTTAAAATTACGACTTTTTATACCGAAAATATGCCAATTACTGAAAACGGCAAAGGGTCATATTTTGCCCAAACCCCCCTGCAGTTTTCAAAATGTCTGAAATGTCCGAAATTTGACTCCTGAGCGTGATTTTTGAGCCGAATTCTGACTCTCTGCACCTATTTTCATTTTCAAATTACGACTTTTTATACCGAAAATATGCCAATTACTGAAAACGGCGATAAGTCATATTTTGCCCAAACCCCCCTGCACCCACAGGTCTGTGGGAGCACCCACAGGTCTGAGGGAGCACCCACAGGTCTGAGGGAGCACCCACAGGTCTGAGGGAGCACCCACAGGTCTAAGGGAGCACCCACAGGTCTGAACGAGCACCCACAGGTCTGAGGGAGCACCCACAGGTCTGGGGGAGCACCCACAGGTCTGAGGGAGCACCCACAGGTCTGAACGAGCACCCACAGGTCTGAACATGCACCCACAGGTCTGAGGGAGCACCCACAGGTCTGAGGGAGCACCCACAGGTCTGAGGGAGCACCCACAGGTCTGAGGGAGCACCCACAGGTCTGAGGGAGCACCCACAGGTCTGAGGGAGCACCCACAGGTCTGAGGGAGCACCCACAGGTCTGAGGGAGCACCCACAGGTCTGAGGGAGCACCCACAGGTCTGAGGGAGCACCCACAGGTCTGAGGGAGCACCCACAGGTCTGAGGGAGCACCCACAGGTCTGAACGAGCACCCACAGGTCTGAACGAGCACCCACAGCACCCACAGGTCTGAGGGTGCACCCACAGGTCTGAGGGAGCACCCACAGGTCTGAGGGAGCACCCACAGGTCTGAGGGAGCACCCACAGGTCTGCGGGAGCACCCACAGGTCTGGGGGAGCACCCACAGGTCTGAGGGAGCACCCACAGGTCTGGGGGAGCACCCACAGGTCTGGGGGAGCACCCACAGGTCTGGAGGAGCACCCACAGGTCTGGGGGAGCACCCACAGGTCTGGGGGAGCACCCACAGGTCTGGGGGAGCACCCACACGTCTGGGGGAGCACCCACAGGTCTGGGGGAGCACCCACAGGTCTGGGGGAGCACCCACAGGTCTGGGGGAGCACCCACAGGTCTGGGGGAGCACCCACAGGTCTGAGGGAGCACCCACAGGTCTGAGGGAGCACCCACAGGTCTGAACATGCACCCACAGGTCTGAGGGAGCACCCACAGGTCTGAGGGAGCACCCACAGGTCTGAGGGAGCACCCACAGGTCTGAGAGAGCACCCACAGGTCTGAGGGAGCACCCACAGGTCTGTGGGAGCACCCACAGGTTTGAGGGAGCTCCCACAGGTCTGAGGGAGCACCCACAGGTCTGAGGGAGCACCCACAGGTCTGAGGGAGCACCCACAGGTCTGAGGGAGCACCCACAGGTCTGAGGCAGCACCCACAGGTCTGAACGAGCACCCACAGGTCTGAGGGAGCACCCACAGGTCTGAACATGCACCCACAGGTCTGAACATGCACCCACAGGTCTGAACATGCACCCACAGGTCTGAGGGAGCACCCACAGGTCTGAACATGCACCCACAGGTCTGAGCGAGCACCCACAGGGGTGAGCGAGAACCCACAGATGTGAGCGAGCACCAACAGGTGTGAGCGAGCACCCACAGGTGTGAGCGAGCACCCACAGGTGTGAGCGAGCACCCACAGGTGTGAGCGAGCACCCACAGGTGTGAGCGAGCACCCACAGGTGTGAGCGAGCACCCACAGGTGTGAGCGAGCACCCACAGGTGTGAGCGAGCACCCACAGGTGTGAGCGAGCACCCACAGGTGTGAGCGAGCACCCACAGGAGTGAGCGAGCACCCACAGGTGTGAGCGAGCACCCACAGGTCTGACCGGGCACCCACAGGTCTGAGCGAGCACCCACAGGTGTGAGCGAGCACCCACAGGTCTGAGCGGGCTCCCACAGGTCTGAGCGGGCTCCCACAGGTCTGAGCGAGCACCCACAGGTCTGAGCGAGCACCCACAGGTCTGAGCGAGCACCCACAGGTCTGAGCGAGCACCCACAGGTCTGAGCGAGCACCCAATGGTGTGAACGAGCATCCACAGGTGTGAGCGAGCACCCACAGGTGTGAGCGAGCACCCACAGGTGTGAGCGAGCACCTACAGGTGTGAGCGAGCACCCACAGGTCTGAGCGGGGAACCCACAAGTCTGAGCGGGCACCCACTGGTATGAGCGGGCACCCACAGGTCTGAGCGGGCACCCACAGGTCTGAGCGAGCACCCACAGGTGTGAGCGAGCACCCACAGGTGTGAGCGAGCACCCACAGGTGTGAGCGACAACCCACAGGTGTGAGCGAGAACCCACTGGCCTGAGCGAGCACCCACAGGTGTGAACGAGCACCCACAGGTGTGAGCGAGCACCCACAGGTGTGAGCGAGCACCCACAGGTGTGAACGAGCACCCACAGGTGTGAGCGAGCACCCACAGGAGTGAGCGAGCACCCACAAGTGTGAGCGAGCACCCACAGGTGTGAGCGAGCACCCACAAGTGTGAGCGAGCACCCACAGGTGTGAGCGAGCACCCACAGGTGTGAGCGAGCACCCACAGGTGTGAGCGAGCACCCAATGGTGTGAGCGAGCACCCACAGGTGTGAGAGAGCACCCAATGGTGTGAACGAGCATCCACAGGTGTGAGCGAGCACCCACAGGTGTGAGCGAGCACCCACAGGTGTGAGCGAGCACCCACAGGTGTGAGCGAGCACCCACAGGTGTGAGCGAGCACCCACAGGTGTGAGCGAGCACCCACAGGTGTGAGCGGGCACCCACAAGTCTGAGCGGGCACCCACAGGTATGAGCGGGCACCCACAGGTATGAGCGGGCACCCACAGGTCTGAGCGGGCACCCACAGGTCTTCGCGAGCACCCACAGGTGTGAGCGAGCACCCACAGGTGTGAGCGAGCACCCACAGGTGTGTGCGAGAACCCACAGGTGTGAGCGAGAACCCACAGGTGTGAGCGAGAACCCACTGGCCTGAGCGAGCACCCACAGGTGTGAATAAGTACCCACAGGTCTGAGAGAGCACCCACAGGTCTGAGCGAGCACCCACAGGTCTGAGCGAGCACCCACAGGGGTGAGCGAGCACCCACAGATGTGAGCGAGCACCCACAGGTGTGAGCGAGCACCCACAGGTGTGAGCGAGCACCCACAGGTGTGAGCGAGCACCCACAGGTGTGAGCGAGCACCCACAGGTGTGAACGAGCACCCACAGGTGTGAGCGAGCACCCACAGGAGTGAGCGAGCACCCACAGGTGTGAGCGAGCACCCACAGGTCTGACCGGGCACCCACAGGTCTGAGCGAGCACCCACAGGTGTGAGCGAGCACCCACAGGTCTTAGCGAGCACCCACAGGTCTGAGCGAGCACCCACAGGTCTGAGCGAGCACCCACAGGTCTGAGCGAGCACCCACAGGTCTGAGCGAGCACCCACAGGTGTGAGCAGGCACCCACAGGTGTGCGCGGGCACCCACAGGTCTGAGCGGGCACCTACAGGTCTGAGCGGGCACCCATAGGTCTGAGCGAGCCCCCACAGGTGTGAGCGAGCACCCACAGGTGTGAGCGAGCACCCACAGGTGTGAGCGAGCACCCACAGGTTTGAGCGAGCACCCACAGGTGTGAGCGAGCACCCACAGGTGTGAGCGAGCACCCACAGGTGTGAGCGAGCACCCGCAGGTGTGAGCGAGCACCCACAGGTCTGAGCGAGCACCCACAGGTCTGAGCGAGCACCCACAGGTCTGAGCTGGCAACCACAGGTCTGAGCGGGCACCCACAGGTCTGAGCGGGCACCCACACGCCTGAGCGAGCACCCACACTCCTGAGCGAGCACCCACAAGCGAGCACCCACAGGTCTGAGCGAGCACCCACAGGTCTGAGCGAGCACCCACAGGTCGAGCACCCACAGGTGTGAGCGAGCACCCACAGGTGTGAATACGAGCACCCACAGGTCTGAGCGAGCACCCACAGGTGTAAGCGAGCACCCACAGGTGTGACCGAGCACCCACAGGTGTGAACACCCACAGGTCTGAGCAGCACCCACAGGTGTGAGCGAGCACCCACAGGTCCACCCACTGGTGTGAGCGAGCACCCACAGACAGCATCCACAGTGTGAGCGAGCACCCACAGGTGTGAGCGAGACCCACAGGTGTGAGCGAACACCCACAGGTGGTCTGAGCGAGCACCCACTGGTCTGACCGAGCACCCACAGGTGTGAATACGCACCCACAGGTCTGAGCGAGCACCCACAGGTGTGAGTGAGCACCCACAGGTGTAAACAAGCACCCACTGGTGTGAGCGAGCACCCACAGGTCTGAGCGAGCATCCACAGGTCTGAACGAGCACCCACAGGTCTGAACAAGCACCCACAGGTGTGAGCGAACACCCACAGGTGTGATCGAGCACCCACAGGTCTGAACGAGCACCCACAGGTCTGAACGAGCACCCACAGGTCTGAACGAGCACCCACAGGTCTGAACGAGCACCCACAGGTCTGAACGAGCACCCACAGGTGTGAGCGAGCACCCACAGGTGTGAGCGAGCACCCACAGGTCTGAACAAGCACCCACAGGTGTGAGCGAGCACCCACAGGTCTGAACAAGCACCCACAGGTGTTAGCGAGCACCCACAGGTCTGAACGAGCAGCCACAGGTGTGAGCGAGCACCCACAGGTGTGAGCGAGCACCCACAGGTTTGAGCGAGCACCCACAGGTGTGAGCGAGCACCCACAGGTGTGAGCGAGCACCCACAGGTGTGAGCGAGCACCCACAGGTGTGAGCGAGCACCCACAGGTGTGAGCGCACCCACAGGTCTGAGCTAGCACCCACAGGTGTGAGCGAGCACCCACAGGTGTGAGCGAGCACCCACAGGTGTGAGCGAGCACCCACAGGTGTGAGCGAGCACCCACAGGTGTGAGCGAGCACCCACAGGTGTGAGCGAGCACCCACAGGTGTGAGCGAGCACCCACAGGTGTGAGCGAGCACCCACAGGTGTGAGCGAGCACCCACAGGTGTGAGCGAGCACCCACAGGTCTGAGCGAGCACCCACAGGTCTGAGCGAGCACCCACAGGTCTGACCGAGCACCCACAGGTGTGAGCGAGCACCCACAGGTGTGAGCGAGCACCCACAGGTGTGAGTGAGCACCCACAGGTCTGACTGAGCACCCACAGGTGTGAGCGAGCACCCACAGGTCTGAGCGGACACCCACAGGTGTGAGCGAGCACCCACAGGTCTGAGCGGGCACCCACAGGTGTGAGCGAGCACCCACAGGTGTGAGCGAGCACCCACAGGTCTGAGCGGGCACCCACAGGTGTGAGCGAGCACCCACAGGTCTGAGCGGGCACCCACAGGTGTGAGCGAGCACCCACAGGTGTGAGCGAGCACCCACAGGTGTGAGCGAGCACCCACAGGTGTGAGCGAGCACCCACAGGTGTGAGCGAGCACCCACAGGTGTGAGCGAGCACCCACAGGTGTGAGCGAGCACCCACAGGTGTGAGCGAGCACCCACAGGTGTGAGCGAGCACCCACAGGTGTGAGCGAGCACCCACAGGTGTGAGCGAGCACCCACAGGTGTGAGCGAGCACCCACAGGTGTGAGCGAGCACCCACAGGTGTGAGCGAGCACCCACAGGTGTGAGCGAGCACCCACAGGTGTGAGCGAGCACCCACAGGTGTGAGCGAGCACCCACAGGTGTGAGCAGCACCCACAGGTGGTAGCGAGCACCCACAGGTGAGCGAGCACCCACAGGTGTGAGCACACCCACAGGTCACCCACAGGTGAGCGAGCACCCACAGGTGTGAGCTGAAGCACCCACAGCAGCACCCACAGGTCTGAGCGAGGGTGTGAGCGAGCACCCACAGGTGTGAGCGAGCACCCACCCACAGGTGTGAGCGAGCACCCACCCACAGGTGTGAGCGAGCACCCACAGGTGTGAGCGACCACCCACAGGTGTGAGCGACCACCCACAGGTGTGAGCGAGCACCCACAGGTGTGAGCGAGCACCCACAGGTGTGAGCGAGCACCCACAGGTGTGAGCGAGCACCCACATGTGTGAGCGAGCGCCCACAGGTGTGAGCGAGCACCTACAAGTGTGAGCGAGCACCCACTGGTGTGAGCGAGCACCCACAGGTGTGATCGAGCACCCACAGGTGTGAGCGAGCACCCACAGGTGTGAGCGAGCACCCACAGGTGTGAGCGAGCACCCACAGGTGTGAGCGCGAGCGAGCACCCACAGGTGTGAGCGAGCACCCACAGGTGTGAGCGAGCACCCACAGGTGTGAGCGAGCCCCCACAGGTGTGATCGAGCACCCACAGGTGTGAACATGCCCCCACTGGTGTGAACAAGCACCCACAGGTCTGAGCGAGCACCCACAGGTCTGAACAAGCACCCACAGGTGTGAGCAAGCACCCACAGGTGTGAACGAGTACCCACAGGTGTGAGCGAGCAACCGCAGGTGTGAGCGAGCACCCACAGGTGTGAGCGAGCACCCACAGGTGTGAGCGAGCACCAACAGGTCTGAGCGAGTACCCACAGGTCTGAGCGAGCACCCACAGGTCTGAGCGAGCACCCACAGGTCTGCCCGAGCACCCACAGGTGTGAGCGAGCACCCACAGGTGTGAGCGAGCACCCACAGGTATGAGTGAGCACCCACAGGTCTGACCGAGCACCCACAGGTGTGAGCGAGCACCCACAGGTCTGAGCGGGCACCCACAGGTGTGAGCGAGCACCCACAGGTCTGAGCGGGCACCCACAGGTGTGAGCGAGCACCCACAGGTGTGAGCAAGCACCCACAGGTGTGAGCAAGCACCCACAGGTCTGAACGAGCACCCACAGGTCTGAACAAGCACCCACAGGTGGGAGCGAGCACCCACAGGTGTAAGCGAGCACCCACAGGTGTGAGCGAGCACCCACAGGTGTGAGCGAGCACCCACAGAAGTGAGCGAGAACCCACTGGTCTGAGCGAGCACCCACAGGTCTGAACAAGCATCCACAGGTGTGAACAAGCATCCACAGGTCTGAACAAGCACCCACAGTTCTGAGCGAGCACCCACAGGTGTGAGCGAGCACTCACAGGTTTGAGCGAGCACCCACAGGTGTGAGCGAGCACCCAATGGTGTGAGCGAGCACCCACAGGTGTGAGCGAGCACCCACAGGTGTGAGCGAGCACCTACAGGTCTGACCGAGCACCCACAGATGTGAGCGGGCACCCACAGGTCTGAGCGGGCACCCACAGGTCTGAGCGGGCACCCACAGGTCTGAGCGGGCACCCACAGGTCTGAGCGAGCACCCACAGGTCTGAGCGAGCACCCACAGGTCTGAACGAGCACCCACAGGTGTGGGCGAGCACCCACAGGTCTGAGCGAGCACCCACAGGTCTGAGCGAGCACCCACAGGTGTGAGCGAGCACCCACAGGTGTGAGCGAGCACCCACAGGTGTGAGCGAGCACCCACAGGTGTGAGCGAGCACCCACAGGTGTGAGCGAGCACCCACAGGTGTGAGCGAGCACCCACAGGTGTGAGCGAGCACCCACAGGTGTGAGCGAGCACCCACAGGTGTGAGCGAGCACCCACAGGTCTGAGCGGGCACCCACAGGTGTGACCGAGCACCCACAGGTCTGAGCGGGCACCCACAGGTCTGAGCGAGCACCCACAGGTCTGAGCGAGCACCCACAGGTCTGAGCGAGCACCCACAGGTCTGAGCGAGCACCCACAGGTGTGAGCGAGAACCCACTGGTCGGAGCGAGCACCCACAGGTGTGAATAGGCACCCACAGTTCTGAACGAGCACCCACAGGTGTGAGCGAGCACCCACAGGTGTGAGCGAGCACCCACAGGTGAGAGCGAGCACCCACAGGCGTGAGCGAGCACCCACAGGCGTGAGCGAGCACCCACAGGCGTGAGCGAGCACCCACAAGTGTGAGCGAGCACCCACAAGTGTGAGCGAGCACCCACAGGTGTGAGCGAGCACCCACAAGTGTGAGCGAGCACCCACAGGTGTGAGCGAGTACCCACAGGTGTGAGCGAGCACCCACAGGTGTGAGCGAGCACCCACAGGTGTGAGCGAGCACCCACAGGTGTGAGCGAGCACCCACAGGTGTGAGCGAGCACCCACAGGTGTGAGCGAGCACCCACAGGTGTGAGCGAGCACCCACAGGTGTGAGCGAGCACTCACTGGTCTGAGCGAGCTCCCGCAGGTGTGAGCGAGTTCCCACAAGTCTGAGCGAGCACCCACAGGTGTGACCGAGCACCCACAGGTGCGAGCGAGCACCCACAGGTGTGAGCGTGCACCCACAGGTGTGAGCGAGCACCCACAGGTGTGAGCGAACACCCACAGGTGTGAGCGAGCACCCACAGGTGTGAGCGAGCACCCACAGGTGTGATCGAGCACCCACAGGTGTGAGCGAGCACCCACAGGTGTGAGCGAGCACCCACAGGTGTGAGCGAGCACCCACAGGTGTGAGCGAGCACCCACTGGTCTGACCGGGCACCCACTGGTCTGACCGAGCACCCACAGGTAGGAGCGGGCACCCACAGGTCTGACCGGGCACCCACAGGTCTGACCGAGCACCCACTGGTCTGAGCGGGCACCCACAGGTTTGAGCGGGCACCCACAGGTGTGAGCGGGCACCCAAAGGTGTGAGCGGTCACCCACAGGTGTGAGCGGTCACCCACAGGTGTGAGCGGGCACCCACAGGTGTGAGCGGGCACCCACAGGTGTGAGCGGGCACCCACAGGTGTGAGCGGGCACCCACAGGTGTAAGCGGGCACCCACAGGTGTGAGCGGGCACCCACAGGTGTGAGCGGGCACCCACAGGTGTGAGCGGGCACCCACAGGTGTGAGCGGGCACCCACAGGTGTGAGCGGGCACCCACAGGTGTGAGCGGGCACCCACAGGTGGGAGTGGGCACCCACAGGTGGGAGCAGGAACCCACTGGTGGGAGCGGGCACCCACTGGTGGGAGCGGGCACCCACATGTGTGAGCGGGCACCCTCAGGTGTGAGCGGGCACCCTCAGGTGTGAGCGGGCACCCTCAGGTGTGAGCGGGCACCCTCAGGTGTGAGCGGGCACCCACAGGTGTGAGCGGGCACCCACTGGTCTGACCGCGCACCCACTGGTCTGACCGCGCACCCACAGGTGTGAGCGGGCACCCACTGGTCTGACCGGGCACCCACAGGTGTGAGCGGGCACCCACAGGTTTGACCGGGCACCCACAGGTCTGAGCGGGCACCCACAGGTCTGAGCGGGCACCCACAGGTCTGAGCGGGCACCCACAGGTCTAAGCGGGCACCCACAGGTGTGATCGAGCACCCACAGGTCTGAGCGGGCACCCACAGGTGTGAGCGGGCACCCACTGGTCTGACCGAGCACCCACTGGTCTGACCGGGCACCCACTGGTCTGAGCGGGCACCCACTGGTCTGAGCGGGCACCCACAGGTCTGAGCGGGCACCCACAGGTCTGAGCGGGCACCCACAGGTCTGACCGGGCACCCACAGGTCTGACCGGGCACCCACAGGTTTCAGCGGGCACCCACAGGTGTGAGCGGGCACCCACTGGTCTGACCGGGCACCCACAGGTCTGACCGAGCACCCACAGGTCCGAGCGGGCACCCACAGGTAAGAGCGGGCACCCACAGGTCCGAGCGGGCACCCACAGGTCCGAGCGGGCACCCACAGGTCCGAGCGGGCACCCACAGGTCCGAGCGGGCACCCACAGGTGTGAGCGGGCACCCACTGGTCTGACCGGGCACCCACTGGTCTGACCGGGCACCCACTGGTCTGACCGGGCACCCACTGGTCTGACCGGGCACCCACTGGTCTGACCGGGCACCCACTGGTCTGACCGGGCACCCACATGTGTGAGCGGGCACCCACAGGTCTGACCGGGCACCCACTGGTCTGAGCGGGCACCCACTGGTCTGAGCGGGCACCCACATGTGGGAGCGGGCACCCACAGGTCTGACCGAGCACCCACTGGTCTGAGCGGGCACCCACTGGTCTGAGCGGGCACCCACTGGTCTGACCGGGCACCCACTGGTCTGAGCGGGCACCCACATGTGGGAGCGGGCACCCACAGGTCTGACCGAGCACCCACTGGTCTGACTGGGCACCCACTGGTCTGACCGGGCACCCACTGGTCTGGCCGGGCACCCACTGGTCTGGCCGGGCACCCTCTGGTCTGACCGGGCACCCACAGGTAAGAGCGGGCACCCACAGGTCCGAGCGGGCACCCACAGATCCGACCGGGCACCCAAAGGTGGGAGCGGGCACCCACTGGTCTGACCGGGCACCCACTGGTCTGAGCGGGCACCCACTGGTCTGAGCGGGCACCCACTGGTCTGACCGGGCACCCACTGGTCTGAGCGGGCACCCACATGTGGGAGCGGGCACCCACAGGTCTGACCGAGCACCCACTGGTCTGACTGGGCACCCACTGGTCTGACCGGGCACCCACTGGTCTGGCCGGGCACCCTCTGGTCTGACCGGGCACCCACAGGTGGGAGCGGGCACCCACAGGTCTGACCGGGCACCCACTGGTCTGACCGGGCACCCACTGGTCTGACCGGGCACCCACTGGTCTGACCGGGCACCCACAGGTGTGAGCGGGCACCAACAGGTGTGAGCGGGCACCCACAGGTGCCCGCTCACACCTGGACGCACCCTCTGGACGTAATTTGAAGATGAAAATTTGGGATTCTTTTTTTTTTCAACAAAAGTTAAGGGTCCTCTGATAGGTTAGGTGGGCAGGAAATTCTCAAAGTTTCAAAACGTTATGAAAAACGTTAATGGAAAGTTTCCTTTTCTTAGCTTGCCGAGTAAGTCGGACGACTCAAACAGAAAACGGAACAGTACGTCACTTTTGTGAGTATTTCATTTCAAATTATGTCCAAATTTGGCCATAGCGCCGCGCATTCGAGCCAAAAGTGACGTTATTTTTAAGAGGACGGGTTGCAGAGGGAGGGGTTAATAACCCCCAAACGACACTGCACGACAATAACTTCATTTACAATGACAACATTGTCATACCTTAATTGCATCACAATCGTCAACACCTGCATGAGGGTCCCCTTGCCACACCTACACGCGATGGTATCATCCTCCCTGGCCACCTTAAACGTACTGAAACATCTCACCTGCGGAAGTACATTGAATGTTCAGAATGTTTAATACATATACAATAAACATGCCTTAACATTCGTATCTCAAATACACACTGTTCCAACACCTACAGAAATTTGGGGGGGGGGTTAACAGGAAAAGGTGAACAGATATCTGGAAATGTATTTTTTTAATACATCCATAACCTACCCCCCCCCCCCATCCAGTGGGCAGCGGGGGGTAGATTAAACCACCCCCCATCCAGTGGGCAGCGGTGGATAGGTTACACCCCCCCCCCCTTCCAGTGGGCAGTGGGGGGGGGTAGGTTACACCGCCCCCCATCGAGTGGGCAGCGGTGGATAGGTTTTTAAGTGTAGGTGCGCCAGGGGCACCGTCCGAAGGTTTTACTGAGACGGGGCTATTACCTGGAGAAGTTGCATTTGCCAGACAAGTCCAGCAGGGGTGCTGCATCTCGGAGCCCCGCGAGTGGCATGTCTACATAGGACTGGGTAGTTTAACCTGACGTCGCTGAAGGATGTGTTCATGGACTGTCATCTGCCAATTAGGGGGGGGGGGTGGAGTCCTGGGAGCACTGTGTAAGGGGGAAACCTGTGGGCACTTCACCGTGAGGTCTAGGGAGCACTGTGTCATCACCGAGTATAGGAGCACTTCACTGAAAAGTGCCAGGGAGCTGTGTCGGGTGTGGACCGCCGGCGCTCGGTGTTTACACCGTAGTTGGGGGTCACTCCGTGTGGTGGCGTTCAGGTTCTGCGCCTCACCAGGGGTGCTGTAGATTTCTTTCGACTTGGGACCATATCTGAACGTGGGTTCTAATGCTGGGGGAACCCAGGAGAGGATGGGTTCAGTATCCCTAACTTGGTGTGGCATTTCTGCGAAAACTGCTGCTTGGTTGTTCACCGCTCGTTAGAGTTTCCGGGAATGGCATCGTTACACACTCTCGCGTCTCATTAGATGGGGGAGGCTAGCAGGAAAACTGTTTCGCCTACGACTGACAGCCTTGGACGAGATCCCCACAAAGGCAACAAACTATGCCTATTGTCCCAGTAACAGCATTTGTTCCAGTTAGAGAATTGTTTCTCTAGGTCCCTCAGCATTGATGTCTAGCCCCCACGAGACGGCTACCGGAAGACGAGATCACCTGAGACCCGAGATGACGGACTGAAGCCCATCTCACCTGACCCCCGTGCACCTCGTCCTCCGGATGAAACTGCCTAAACAAGTGAGGCACCCGGAGAATTGCAAAGGGCACCCAGCAACAACGGTCTCTCATACCTAAATAGCATTTTTCTGCAGATTTCCTGTGGCATGTGGGTGCTTGTGCAGACCTGTGGGTGCTTGTGCAGATCAGTGGGTGCTTGTTTAGACCCGTGGGTGCTTGTTTAGACCCGTGGGTGCTTGTTCAGACCTGTAGGAGCTTGGTTAAACCTGTGGGTGCTTGTTTAGACCTGTGGGTGCTTGTTTAGACCAGTGGATGCTTGTTAAGACCTGTGGGTACTTGCTTAGACCTATGGGTGCTTGTTTAGACCTGTGGGTGCTTGTTCAGACCAGTGGGTGCTTGTTTAGACCTGTGCGTGCTTGTTCAGACCAGTGGGTGCTTGTTTAAACCTGTGGGTGCTTGTTCAGACCAGTGGGTGCTTGTTCAGATCAGTGGGTGCTTGTTTAGACCTGTGGGTGCTTTTTCAGACCTGTAGCTGCTTGTTTAGACCAGTGGGTGCTTGTTTAGACCGGTGGGTGCTTGTTTAGACCATTGGGTGCTTCTTTAGACCTGTGAGTGCTTGTTCAGACCAGTGGGTGCTTGTTTAGACCTGTGGGTGCTTGTTCAGACCAGGTTGTGCTTGTTCAGACCAGTGGGTGCTTGTTTAGGCCAGTGGGTGCTTGTTTAGACCTGTGGGTGCTTCTTCAGACCAGTGGGTGCTTGTTTAGACCAGTGGGTGCTTGTTCAGACCAGTGGGTGCTTGTTTAGACCTGTGGGTGCTTGTTTAGACCTGTGGGTGCTTGTTCAGACCATTGGGTGCTTGTTTAGACCAGTGGATGCTTGTTTAGACCTGTGGGTGCTTGTTTAGACCTGTTGGTGCTTGTTTAGACCTGTGCGTGCTTGTTCAGTCCAGTGGGTGCTTGTTTAGACCTGTGGGTGCTTGTTCAGACCTGTGGGTGCTTGTTTAGAAAAGTGGGTGCTTGTTCATACCTGTGGGTGCATGTTCAGACCTGTGGGTGCTTGTTCAGACCTGTGGGTGCTTGTTCAGACCTGTGGGTGCTTGTTTAGACCTGTGGGTCTAATACAGTCTATTTATTAACTACTACCGTATCTAATAAATACAGCGCCGGCTTGGCCGAGAGGTACCGGGAGTTGGTGGGTCTTGGTGGGCTTCTGGTTTGCCCTCAGCTGTGGTTGGTGGCTTGCTTCTGGTCTGCCGGAGGGCACTGGATGACTTTTGCGTTTTAGCTGGGGGCCGAGTTTTTGGTTTTGCTACATAGTGTTCATTAAATCCACCGGTTTTAATGAACCAAAATTTATCATGAATTCATTAAAGCACCGGCCCCGCCCTTGTGTAGGCAAAGCTGATGCTTGTCACCCTGAGGAACTTCTGGGGCTCCCCAATCATCTGCCTGTCTGCATTTCTTTGCTGCGAGGCATATTAGTTTCCAGCGATTGGTGTCACTTGTTTCACGATTCGGCTTGGCGTTTCACCTTTCCGGGCTTTGCAATTAACCCTTCACAGGTATGCTGGGGCGCAGCCGATTCCACAATCGTCGTCGCCCCTAAATCAACAATAATACTATGGCAACTTTTCCTCTTCCAATTTTTTTCACTTCGTCTTGCACATTTGTTTTATCTCATCTATTGTTCAAATTCACCACACATTTAATTTTCTTGAGAGACTACTCAGTCATCAACCTGTTTCTACAATACTTAGGCATTTAAAATATTCTGGAGCTCCTCTGATGCAGGTAAACAATCCATGGTTTTTCCACTCAAGTGTAGCTGCAGGATGAGAGCTACGCTTGTGGTGACCAGTCTTCCCAGTACTCTGTCGTATAATGCTTTGAAACTACTGATGGTTTTGACCTCTACTACCTTTTAACTTAATGTGTTCCAATTTTCTACCACTGCAAAAGAAAACTTTCTCATATGTCTTTGGCACCTTAGTTTCATTAACTTGAATGTGTCCTCTTGTTCTTGAAGTTTCTGGTTTCAGGAATTCCTCGATGTCAATTTGGTCGAGTCCTGTTAGTATTTTGTAAGTGATTAATCACTTCTTTTTCTTCTACCTTCTAGTTTTGTCATGTTTAACAACGCCAGTCTCTCCTCGTAACTTTTGTTTTTCAGTTCCAGAAATCATTTTGAAGCAGGGGAACTGGTACTCGCCTAGTTGTGCTTGTGGGGATTGAGCTTCAGCTCTTTGGTCCCACCTCTCAATAATCAATCTATTGATGTACAAATTCCCAAACTCTTATCATATCTACATTTGAAACTGTACAGTCTGTCTCCACCACATCACTTCCTAATGCATTCCATTTATTAACTACTCTGACACTGAAAAAGTTCTTCTAATATCTCTGTGGCTCATTTGGGTACTCAGCTTCCACCTGTGTCACCTTGTGCATGTACCATCCGTGTTATGGATTATGGAGAAAGGTGCACAGAAGAATTGCTTCATTACCAGGTGAATCATGAATCTCAGGGCTTCACCCTCCTGTTTTCTATGATTACCATCATGTTTATATATTTTGGTTCTCAACTTACTGGAGCTTTTCTGTTAGGGCAGGGGCCTCCAAACTTTTCAATGTAAGGGCCACATTATATATTTCCCATATTTATGCGGGCCGGAGGAATAAAAAATTTTCTTACTGAAAACAGCTTGTTGAGAATGCAGACTGTGCTGAAATGATTCAAACTTTTTAGTGCGTTCTGCTCCTGTGATGTGAGAATAACTTGAGCCATGTTTAGATTCATAGTGCCGACGAATATTGTATTCCTTCAGAACAGCAACACTGTCTCTACATATTATGCATAAAGCTTTATCATTTGCTATCACAAAAAAACAGCGTTGAATGTAATGAAACGCCATTTTCTGGGTGAGTCCCGGAGGCTCCCCGGAGCTATCCCAGGCTGATATGCTAATGTCAGACTTTGGCATCAGTCATGTGTATGGAGTTCTTAGGCCTACCGGGGACCACGGCCAGAACCGGGCCCCCTCAGAGGCAAGGGGAGCAATGGCCTATATATAGAAGCCCCCGTGTAGTTGGAAGCATTCTATGTCTGCCATCGACCGGAACAGGCACCCAGAAAGGTAAGCGCCCCAAAACAAACCCCTATTCTGGTTAAAATTGCTACCAAAAACCGAACTAGTGGATAGAACTCCCCAACCGAAAACAAGCAAACTAGTGTGACGTCACACACTGCCGCGCCGCTGTCTGCGCAGCTCCCCCCTCCCCGGGAGGGGGAAGGGGGAGCCCCAGACCCCCCCGCGCCGGCTACCCACACCTCAGTTCTTGAGGCTGGATGTCAAAAACGCGAAAAACCGCCGACCGGAGGGAGGGAGGGATGCCGGGGAGCCTCAGGGACTCACCCAGAAAATGGCGTTTCATTACATTCAACGCTAGTTTTCTGGGGGGAGCCCCGTCGGCTCCCCGGAGCTAACTACCCACAGACAGAAAAAGAGGGACTTACCCGGGAGGCGGTCGTCGCTCACCCCTCAACTCGAAGCCGAGACAACTGGCTGCAACCGCCGACCCAAAGCAACACAGGCCCGACGAGGCCCAGGGACATTCACAAGGTAATGAGCAGCCAGGACCTTGTTCGACCGCCAAAATCCCCGCGCCCGAATATCAGACCAAGACATATTCCCAAAGACGGCAGCAAGAGCCGCGAAGTTACGAACGTCATGGGCACGGGGATAGACCGCAGGCTGGCTGGACCTAATAACCCTGCGGACGACCTGAGAGACCCGAACCCGCGAACAGGGAAGAAGGGAAACCGGATCAACCCACAGCGCGTCCCCGGACACAGAAGCTGTGGCGCGCAAATAACGGCGAAGCGCCGCAACCGGACACAAAACATGATGCACCCACAAAACTAACACCACATGCAAAGCACAGTGCAGTAGCGACACCGGAGCCAGAGCACACGACCATCGCCTATAGCATCAGCCTCAAGAACTGAGGTGTGGGTAGCCGGCGCGGGGGGTCTGGGGCTCCCCCTTCCCCCTCCCGGGGAGGGGGGAGCTGCGCAGACAGCGGCGCGGCAGTGTGTGACGTCACACTAGTTTGCTTGTTTTCGGTTTGGGAGTTCTATCCACTAGTTCGGTTTTTGGTAGCAATTTTAACCAGAATAGGGGTTTGTTTTGGGGCGCTTACCTTTCTGGGTGCCTGTTCCGGTCGATGGCAGACATAGAATGCTTCCAACTACACGGGGGCTTCTATATATAGGCCATTGCTCCCCTTGCCTCTGAGGGGGCCCGGTTCTGGCCGTGGTCCCCGGTAGGCCTAAGAACTCCATACACATGACTGATGCCAAAGTCTGACATTAGCATATCAGCCTGGGATAGCTCTGGGGAGCCGACGGGGCTCCCCCCAGAAAAGTACTTTATCTTCCATTCGTCATTGAACCGACGGCACTCACTGTCCACTTTTCTTTTCTTTATCTTTTCCATATCTGAAAACATAAGGGTAAAATAAATGAAATAAATTCTACAGGAAAAAAACAGCTTGTATGTGGTGTTAAAAAGCATAGCATATTATTATAAAGTGGTAAATATTATGGCAACAGCTTTCGTTGATAAACTTAATGGTTACCATTTTAACTATTTTAAACATGCAATATTTTTGGCTACAATAGTATTATTGCTATTTTGTATAACTAAGATAAAGGCATTGTCAAAGTACAGAGAAAAGAATATTGTACAGTGTTTGTGCTCCCTGAAACGGAAGTAAGTAAGTAATTATCAAAAGAAGGCACCAAACCGGGAAGGCTATGTAGCACCATCAAATACGCAAAATAATCAGAGGGCGCTAAATATCACCAAGGATGCCAATACGAGAACAAAAACGCATAAGGCGAACGATATCAAAAGTATCCGAGTCACCAAGAATTCTATCGAGGGACAGGTGACCGCGAGGGGCGGTCGGAAAGCAAGACACACGCTCGTCCTGGAAGTCAGGACATTCAAGAAGGACATGCACGACCGTAAGAGGGACAATGCAACTAGGACAATAAGGAGCAGGGCGGCGCTCCATCAAGTGACCATGGGTTAAGCGAGTATGGCCAATACGCAACCTCGCCAGAGCTGTTTCCCACCGCCGGTTACGGTGGAAGGAGGACGGCCACGAGGAAACACAACATTTAAGAGTACGTAGCTTGTTACCAGTAACAGACAACCAAGAAGCCTGCCAACGGGTAAGGACTGAGGAATGGATAACCGGGTAAAAGTCGGAATACGGAATGCCTTTGCGAGAGATGGGACAAGAGCGGACAGCGTCCTTGGCAGCAGCATCCGCACGCTCATTTAAAGACACACCAATATGGCTGGGAACCCAACAAAACTCAACCGACTTAAATTTACCGTGAACGAGAAACAGCCAATGCTGGATCTCGACAACTACTGGATGAACCGGATTAAAGGACCCGAGAGCCATGAGGGCACTACGAGAGTCAACAACAACCACAAAGGAAGACTGACAACGAGAAAGCAGGAGACGAAGAGCATAGAGAATAGCATAAAGTTCCGCTGTAAAGATGCTAGTCTCCGGAGGCAAGCGACACATATAAGTGCGATCAGGAAAAACAACAGAGTAGCCAACACCGTCCGCTGACTTAGACCCATCGGTGAAGACAGAAACGGAGCGGGAGTGAGAAGAAAAGTGCTCGAGGAAAAGGCGTTTTAGAACCGTAGGAGGGGTAAAAGCTTTAGTGATACGGGTCAAGGATGTACAAAACCGCGGAAGAGGGACCCTCCACGGGGGCAAAGAAGGAACAACACGAGGAGAAACATCAGAAATACGAACGGAAAGAGAATCCTGTAGGCGAGATAACCGGACAGAAAGAGGGAGGTGGTGAAGAGGAACAGGAACCGCAGGAGGGGTAAAAGTTAAAGCACGACAGAGGCGAGAGGAAGGATGTTGCAAGGACCGCGCAAGATAGCGAAGACAGTAGCGATCACGGCGGTCCTGGAGAGACAGGAAGCCAGTGTCAACATACAAGCTAAGGACGGGAGTCGAACGAAAGGCACCAGAACTGAGGCGCAACCCAGTATGGTGCAAAGCATCAAGACGGCGAAGAGTAGAAGGAGAAGCAGACGAGTAAGCAGGGCAACCATAATCGAGCTTAGACAGGACGAGAGAGGAATGTAAAGCAAGGAGAGTGCGCCTATCTGCCCCCCAAGAAGTATGGGACAAGACCCGAAGGAGGGTAAGGGCCTTAGAGCACTCAACACGGAGGTAAGAGATATGGGGAGACCAAGACAAACGAGTGTCAAGGAATAACCCCAAAAGCTTCGCGGAATCTTTGTATTCAAGGGGATGACCATAAAGTGACAAAGAGGGACGAAGAACAACCCGTTTCCGCGTAAAAGTCATGGCACAAGTCTTAGAAGTAGAGAACTTGAAGCCATGACCTGTGGCCCAAGACGACACGGCATCAATTGCAAGTTGAAGCCGGCGCTGAAGGAGAGGCGAATCATCACCCTGACAACAAAGGGTAAGATCATCGACATAGAGAGCGGAGAAGACACCAGAAGGAAGAGAGGAAAGAAGACCATTGAGGGCAACCAGAAAAAGAGTAGTGCTCAGAACACTACCCTGGGGCACACCTTCGTATTGCTGAAAAGAGGGAGAGAGAGCGGTACCAAGGCGCACCCGAAAGGAACGACGAGAGAGGAAGCTGCGGAGAAAGAGAGGGAGATGACCACGAAGGCCAAAAGAATGAAGTTGAGATAGGATATGATAACGCCAAGTGGTGTCGTAAGCCTTTTCTAGGTCAAAAAGGACGGCAACAACGGAGGTCTTCGCAGCAAAAGCAGTACGAATATAGACCTCCAAGTTCACCAGGACATCTGTCGTGCTGCGGCACTTGCGGAAACCAAATTGAGAAGGGGAGAGGAGGTGATGGTGTTCCAGGAACCACATCAGACGAACGTTAACCATACGTTCAAAGAGTTTGCAGACACAACTTGTGAGAGCAATAGGGCGAAAGTCCTTAGGGGAAGTACCCAGAGACCCCGGTTTGCGAACAGGGAGGACAACGGCATCGAGCCAGTCCTCAGGGACTGACGACGACTCCCAGATCCGATTATACAGACTCAGTAAATACTGAGACGTGCTCGGAGGGAGATGGCGAAGCATCTCATAATGAATACCATCGGAGCCCGCCGCCGTAGAACCGCAGAGGGCCAGGGCAGACCGAAGTTCAGAGAGAGAGAAGGGATCATTATAGGGAAGCTGAAGATGAGTGCAGAAATCTAAAGGACGAGACTCAAGGACAGGTTTACGAAGAAGGAAAGATTGGGGAAGATGAAGACCAGAGCTAACAGAAGAAAAGTGGGAACCCAGTTCGGAAGCGACCTGCAACGGGTCCGCCACAAGAGTATCATGGAGGTGAAGGACCGGTGAAACATCGGGAACGAACTTACCCGCTATCTTGCGGATACGCTTCCAGATCTGGGCCAGAGGGGTTTCGGACGTAATTGTTGAGACATAAGATGCCCAACATTCACGTTTAGCCGTACGGATGGCCCTACGGGCCACCGCACTCGCTTTCCGAAAGAAAAGAAAAGAATCGGTCGTCTGCCTACGGCGGTGCTTCTTCCAGGCTGCACGCTTACAGCGGACAGCCCGAGCACAGTCCGCATTCCACCAGGGAACGCACTTCCGTGGACCCCGAGAGGAAGAGCGAGGAATAGAGCGGAGGGCAGCGTCGAAGACAGTGTCATGAAAAAGGAGGAGAGCGCGAGACAGGGGCAGAAGGGAGAGGTCAGAGAGAGTAGCACTGAGGGAAAATAGGGTCCAGTCCGCCTTAGCAAACTGCCACCTAGGGAAAGAGAGGGAAGGGCGAAAAGAGAAAAAGGAAACAAGGATGGGGAAATGATCACTTCCATGGAGGTCATCAAGAACCTGCCACGTGAAATCTAAGTAAAGAGAAGAAGAGCAGAGAGAAAGATCAAGACAAGAAAGGGTGCGAGTTCGAGAGTCCAAATGAGTGGGCTCACCAGAATTCAGAAGAGACAGGGAAGAAGAGAGGAGAAACGGCTCAAGGAGGCGACCCCGGGTATTCGTCAGAACGTCACCCCAAAGAGAATGACGACAATTGAAGTCACCCAGCAGGAGCACAGGCTCCGGCAAGGAGTCTAGGAGGTGTGTCAAATCAGGAAGAGAGAGCGGGACACTCGGGGGGAGATAAATGGAACAAACTGTGTACCATTTCCCCACAAAGATACGAGCAGCAGAACAATGGAGAGGCGAAGGAAAAAGTAAAGGAACAAAGGGAACATCAGCCCGAATCAAGAGAGCAGAAGAATTAGAAGCCCCAGCAATGGCTGGGGGGGGGGGAGAAAAAGGAATAGCCACGAAAACGACCAGGACGAGCACCAAGCATTGGCTCCTGGAGACAGACACAAAGGGGCGAAAGCCGCGAAATCAGAAGTTGGAGTTCGAGGAAATTGGCGTAATAACCTCGAACGTTCCATTGAAGAATGGACAACGACGAGAAGAGAAAGGACAAAAACAGAGAACAAGGAAGAAACAAAGGCGAAAGAGCAACAGAGCACGTTAAAGAATATCAGGGTCGGGATCAGGGTCAGCAAAGTCAGGGTTAGGGGGCATGGGTAAACTGAGCAAAGACGGAGGGAAGGAAACGGGAGAACAGATCAGAGGTGGGTGGGCAGGGTCCGGAGGAGGAGGAGGAAGAGGAGGAGACAACGGAGAGGAGCAATCAAGGACAGCAGCAGGAAGAGGGGGAGTAGAAAAGGGGAGCGCACCCCAGCAAGAGCAGCAACCGAAAGGGAAGCAGGGGCCAAAGAAACCTCCATAGCAGGAACAGGGGGCGCAAGCACTGAAACGGGAGGGGAAGAAGCAACAGAGCCAGAAGGAGGAGCTGAGGAAGAAAGCGAAGCCTTCTTACCCGCCGGGGAAGAGGAAGGAGAGGAGCCAGGCTTACGCTTCTGACTTAAAGAGACCGGTGTCCCAGCAACCACGTACCGGGCAACGGATTCCAGTGTCTCAACAGGAGAAGCCGAACGAGAGCACACACGACGGCCGTTAGGAGAGCGATGGACATCCGCCCGCACCGACAGGCGGTGGGGAGAGCCGATAGATGGAGGAAGAGGATGGGAAGGAGGATCGGAGGGGGACGAGGAAGAAGACACAGAAGACACGACAGACCGGGTAGAAGGAAGGGGAACCCCAGACAGAGGACCAGGAGGAGGATCCTTCGGGAGAGAACCCAAAGGGACAGAGGAGGGGGCAGTGGGCGCATCAGGGTCCAAGGCCCGGAAACGGTTGTGAGTCTGAGGAAGGCGGGAAGGACGAGGAGAGGAAGAGCGCAACACGCGAGCATAAGAGATATTAGCATAAGGCGGGAGCCGGCGAACCTGGCGCCTCGCCTCAGGAAAAGATAAACGCTCCCGGTGCTTCAAGTTGAGGACGGCTGCCTCAAGCTTGTAATGGACACACGCACGGGAGAAGGTAGGATGGGCCTCACCGCAGTTGAGGCAACGAGCCTGGGGAGAAGCGCACTCCGACTTAGAGTGACCTTCGCCACCACACAAAGGACAGAGAGAGACAGTCCCGGAGCAGCGGAGGGCACCATGCCCAAACCTCCAGCACTTGTTGCAGAGCCGAGGAGAAGGAATGTACTCCTGGACAGAGCACCTGGCACCAGCAAGAATGACAGAGGGTGGAAGGGTCCTACCATCAAAGGTAATCTTCACAACCCGGAGGGGTTGACGGCGACTACCACGAGGGGGACGAGTAAACGTGTCCACCTGGAGAATAGAATGGCCCTGGGCAGCGAGGATATGTCGAATATCGTCGTGGCAGTCGCGCAGGTCCCGAACACCGGTCGCAACATGGGGCGGGAGCAAAATAGTGCCAACACTGGCATTCAACTGAGCGTTCTTCGAGACCCGAACGGGGGTCTCGCCAAGGCAGGATAAGGCAGCCAAGCGGGAAGCAGCATCCTGAGAAGGAGCAGCAACGACACGTGTACCGAGACGAGTGGGGTTGAAAGTAATGGAGGCATCCACGGAATCAATGAGATGTCGATGGAGGGAGAAATCGTCAGGAGGCGCAGAATCAAGAGGGAGGAGATCAAAATATTTGGCCCACGAAGCGGGACCAAACAAGGCTTGATAGGTAGCAGAACTGGAAGGAATCGAGCGAGGGCGGCCGTGACGAGGACGGCGGTGAGAACCCCCAGAGAGAGAGGGGTTAAAAGGCGCAGTAGTTACAACTAGAGAAGGAGCCGCGCCAGGGGACGAGGTAGTCACCACTGGGGGCTTGGGGCTCGACCCAACCACAGAGGAGGGAGGGGAGCCAGAGGAAGGAGTCAGAGAGGCCAAAGGAGGAGCAAGGTCGGGGCCCAATGCAGCGGAGGCTACAGAGCCCGGTCTTCCAATACGGACCGACTCGGGGGCTTGGTCGCCCACCCCACGAGCCTGAGAAGGTAAACCAGAAGAAGCCGAAGCAGGGGTAATCATCTTGACGAAAGAAGAATTCACTCACGAATGTGCCCCCACACCCACCATGGAGCCACAATTAGAGGCAGGACACCCAACAAGAAGCTATCGCCGATCTTGTCGGGGCCTCCTAGGGGTGCGTCGCGAGTATACGCCCCACAAACGCCACCTTAAGAAACCGACAGTCCGTCGAGATCGGGTTCAGTGACGAAGTGGGGATTGACAATAAAAGGTTCCCCTCGCTCTCGACGTCGGGTACTGCAGTTCTACGGGTGCATGAGTATGCCTCCTCAAGCACCCGGGCGTCAAAATAGAAGAAGTCCAAGGGAAGAACCAGAACGAGCAAAAGGTCGGCAGGAAACGGCAAGCAGATAGGAGAAGAGGGGGGAGAAAAACGAAACAGAAGGAAAAGGAAAAGATGCCCAGCAGAATTGGAGAGGACGGCAGCAGGAGCACAAGGCTAGAAAAGGACAGAGGACTGTCCCAAGGAGCATCACACTCCGGCAGCCGCCCACTAAGCCCCCACACGGCGACAACGAGCTGAGCGGGGAGGGGGCCCTGAAACGGAAGCAGCGAAGCCCCACTCGCCCTCCATCCCCACAATATACAGTTATACACAACTGATTGGTTGTAATGCACAACACATACCTACCAGTATTAGTATCTGTGCGTCACACTATCGAGAGAGAGGAAAACTGACTCGGGTTGAGCGCCACCAGTCAGCAGCCCCAGCTTTGAATAATTCTGCGATGCCATTCATACGATAATTATTTTTTCAAGGCCACCACACAGGGATTTGTTTGGAGGGCCGGATGAAATTATGTGGCGGGCCGGATGTGGCCCGCGGGCCATAGTTTGGAGACCCCTGTGTTAGGGTGATGCTTCTTGCTTCATCTCATGCTTCTTGTGCTTCTTTAGAGGGGACCAAGTTTTGGTCCTTGGTAGGCTTGTAAGGTAAGCATATATGACTCGTAAGGGCCTGGTGTGGATTGAATTGGGTGTTGCTTTGCCAGGAGCCACCATGGAACCCTCACAGAAAAATTGCACTTACATTTTTATCAGGGAAATAAAAATCCATTCACAATTTTGTTAACAATATATAACAACCACTAATATATATACTATATATAAAATTGCATTGGATGTTGCAAAAATATTGTAAAAATTTACTAAATAGCAAGATCAAATAA